>JARHVA010007606.1:590000-643213 GCA_037957365.1 Torreya grandis | reverse complement strand
AGATATGACTGTGCATGAATTCAAAACAAATCTCAAAGTAGAAAAGACAAAAACTCAAGATTTGGTGAACCTCATAAGTAAATCTTCTATGGTTCATATATTCAAGGACCTTTATATTGTTTTCCTGGTTGGTGTAGACTCCTTTCTACCTTAAGTCTTTTTCTTATTATGAAAGATTTTCTAATGTAATAAGAGCACATTGTTGGTGTCTATTTCTACAAATGACAAAGAATAAATTTATAAATATGAATAAAATCCCTAAAACTCAAAACTTAGTCTTACTTGACGTAATTTCCTCATACTAAATATATATCATACATTGTGAAGAAACAATACAATGTGATAAAAGGCATATTTCGTGGGGCACTAACATTAACTATGTAAAATGAATGGAGAAATAGGTTAAAATAAAGATATAAACACTAAGAATGGAAATTAAGTTGATGTATTGGTGATGTGAGGTGGTATATGAATGACAATCCATACCACATTTCTTGCAAAGTGCTACATATCAACCAATCTTGATCTCATTGTATTTATAAACATACAATTTAAAAAACTAATATAAATACAATTTTTAGATAAGAACAAATATAAATAATATATTGACAATAATTAATTATTATATAAATTATGTATTTTTTATATATAATTTCTAAATTTATATATTATTTTTATAATAGCCATAGTTCTCCATGGGTAAGGTAGAAAACACTTCACATATATGAGGATTAAATGAATTCACATGAAATGTCTACTTATTAATGAAGAATCTTGTGATGCAAGTAACATTACTGATCGTTATAACTGATATACTTATAAATAACATAGGAGAGAGCGAAGCAATTGATCGTGAGACAATCAAATGCTTTTTTCTAAATTTTGTTTTTGGGTATAAATACCTAAGCCTACCATCCATATTCATTTCCTTCCCTGTTCGTGAAACCCTCGTCCAAATGATTTCTCAGTTAGGGCTTAATAAAAAATACACCCTTAAGATATCTTTCTATCTAGGTGAGCTTCTTTTACTAGGTAATGCATATATAAAATAGAATTTAGTCTTTGTTACATTAGCCATGTATAAAATTTGGTAACATTTTATTATTTATTTATTTTATCTTTTAAATTATACATACATCTCTTTTTTAAATTATTAGGTTTATTAAATATTTGAATGCATATATTTATATTAAAATCTTTTTCATTATTATTTTTATTATTAGAAGTTTCGATTTTATGAAAATTAATTCTTTTTATATCAAACGTTTATAAGAATTTATTAGAATAAGTTAGTAGGTGATTTTCTAATAGAGTGAGCACACAATTATTCTATAATAATAATGACCTTGTCTATATTAAAAAATATGTTTGAAGATGAGCAGATAATTAGTAAACCAGACAGTTTAATACAAAGTCATTAAGAAGGAGTATGGAGAGTTAACTCACAAAAGAACTCATTGTGGCCTATTCTAACATGATATTAGCACTGAAAATAAATAATCAAAGTAATTTAATACATCAGGGAATTGTTGCACATCCTCTTGCATATATCTGAATACAAACATGATCATTCTTCTAAAATTTTGTGTGCTCACTCTACGAAAAGATCACCTACTAACCTATTTTGACAGAATTTACACCTTAATAAATAACCTAGCCACCTATCATTCTTACCAATAAAATTATATCTCTTTTTCCATTATTATTTTTTTAATATTATTATGATTTTTTTCTTAATTTAACTCACATTTGACGATAAATATACTCATTTGTCCTTTTAAATTTTTTTTCCTTCTAACATTTTTATGATTTCATTCCACTTTCATTGCTGCGAAACCGATAAAACTCACTAGAGCAAAGTGAATTTGGACAATGAGTGCATCATTTTGTTTAGATTTAAGCGAGGGTTGTAAATTTCCAGGTAATCACATATAACGAGTGCATAATTTTGTTACCCATTGATCCAAACAAAGCACATACTGAACATAAAAAAAGGATATTCAAAGATACAGTCCATTAAAAAATATTTTATATTTGCAAATACAAAATCTTAAAAGTAGAAGATATCAACCCCACAAATAATGATGTGAACGTTTATCTAAAGATTGATTCCGCGCATGCGACAGGGTCACCAGATTTGCTGTACGTTTGGTCTATTCCGCGTGGAATAGAATGAGAGATCTTTCACGCGTATGATGGAATACGAGGCTCGAGAATGGACCACTTTTAAAGTATGGTTGAAATTTTTAAATTTTGTTTTAGTTGTTTAAATTTTATTAAATTTATTTTTACTTTTATTTTTATTAAAATTTAAAATTCCACATGTTTTAATTTGCTTGATTTTGTATTATTGCGAATTGTGCCATAAACTTTATTTATAAGATATTATATGTTTTGGAAAAAAATATTAATGAGAAAAAGAAGTTATATTAATGAATTTTTATTTTATAATTATTATTAAAAAAATTAATAATAATTTTTTTTAATAATAAAATTATTAATCTAATTAAAATATTTTTAAAACTTTTCAATTAATTTTTTTTATATGTCAATAATTTTTATATCAAAATTTTAATTAAATTAAAAAATTAACATTAAACATATATATTATAAACTTATTTTAAAATATATTTTAATTTAACAAACACATGAACCCATCATATTATATATAGTAATAATTATGAATTATTAAAATGATCACTATGCTACCTAATAATATCAATGATTTGGTAGTTGTTTGTAGCAATTAATATAAAGTGCAAAGCTTAGAGTTTAGATTAGAGAGTGGTTATTTGGTTAGGGGGTTATAAAAGGAGTTCAACTATCTATTGTCTACTTTGGGATCCTATCACTATCTATATATTAAAGGGTACAATTAAACTTATATATATTTTATATTATGTGGTAGTTTTGACAATAATGTGGAGTTAAAAGTATAAATAGATAATTTATATTGTTAAATTTAGTATTTTAATTGAGGGTTTACATAGTTTTTTCCTTATTTAGTAGTAAAAATAGTTGATAAAAATATAATAAAAAAATTATTCTATATTATATATAATAGAATATTGTGATATGTAATAGATACAAAGTATATAATTTTATTGGTATTGTACAATAGAACAATTGATGATTATGATTATAGTTATTGTTATATAAATCTAGGTTGACAATTTTATATCTTATTTATTATATAGATCAAAGATGTGATCAATCGATTCCAATGATCAATAGCTTATTACGTATTTAATAAATTAATTGACGATTAAATAATATATTAAAAAATATTAATACTTCTAATATAAAGCCATCATTATCATATATAAATTATATTAAAGAACTATATTTTATCTTATAATATAATTATATGCACCTATTGTCCTATATGCAGCTATAAATGATGTTTATAGAGTTGGCATTAAAATAAATTTCCAAACTAGTTAGTATTTTCATCTTGGCCACATTTTTGAATTCATATAAAATATATGAAATTTAATCCATCAAACAAAAAATGAATATTATTTTTCATATTTGAAAACTAAGAAAGAAAATTGATGTCATTTATCTTGCACACACTTAGATTATCTTAACCACGTATGCTATCAACAAAATATTACCCTTCTTATGCCATCCTATCTCTTAATCCCTCACTCAATAGGTACAAAAATAAAATACTAAGTCATTGATACAACAGTGGTAGATAAAGCATTACAAACAAACCATGAAATAAACCTTAAATAATATGGATTAAAAAAATGAAAACATATATGTATAATATAACTTACGAAAACAACCTATACATATAACAACATAATAAACTCCACAGAAATTTATTATCCTTAATTATCATACCATATACCATACATTAATATACATATGATGTAACATTACATCGTAATTATGAAAATGGTGACCTCGATGATAAAATATATATTATATTACCTTAAAAACCAATCAAATTCATTGATAATTATGTCTATGATTACTTTTATATAATGCTTGTATGGCAAACCCGTATCTTATCTAATAGAGGGATCAAGGACATGTTCATGATCAATCTTATATTACATATTTAAGAAACTAGTTAGGTGATTAAATAATGTGTTAAAAAAATAATATTAATGATTTTAATGTATAATTAAAATCATCACATATAAATTATAATAAATAACAAAATTTTATCTTTTGAGAAAATTAAACGCACTTATTTGCATATATGTAACTATAAATGTTGTTTAAATGATTAACATCCCAAAAATAATAATAATAACAAACTAGCTAGTATTTGTAACTTGGATTGCTTTTGGTTTTATATATATATTTTTTTATGAAAGTGATAAATCAAATATCATTGTAACATTAAAAAAAAAGATTATATTCTTGTTTGGAAATTAGGAAGCAAACATAATGTCATTTTTTTGTACGTTCCTAAACGATCTTACGCCACTTGCATTGTTTAACAAATGATACTTTTTCTATATTAGCTTATTCCTTAAATACTCACTTGAAACATAAAGAAAAAATAAGAAGGCATTGATATTTTTTGATGAATAAAGAATTAGGAAAAAATTCATTAAATAAATATAAATATAAATATATATAAATAAACAACATAAAAACATTACACAAGATATTTCATAAATAACATATATTTACTTATCATAACATATACTATACATTATCATGCTTATGATGTAACATTATATCACTATATGACAATGGTGACAAAGATGACAAAATAGATATTCTATTAACTTTAAAAACTAATGAATAATAATCAATCCCACCTTTAATACAATTGATAAGTAAGTATGCATAGATAAAACCATACCTTACTTTCCATGCTATAAAAACATACCTTACTTTCCAAGGTAGCTAATCAATTATAAAAATAGGCTGCGTTTAACTTAATGGCCTCATTGATCAATTTTGACCCCCAAGGTCAAAATGTCAATCCCTAAAAGTGAAAACCTATTTTCATATCTTTCTAACATAGTTCAAGGTCTTGTCATGCCTTATATGGTCTCTAAAAGTCTTCACAAAACCTTATTATAAATGTTTAAGGTAATTTTGGAGAAATTAAGAAAGTGTCTTATTTTGGTCTTGTAGTGGTCTAGTCTTGTCATGGTTTAATGAAATGTGGTCAATAAATGTTATAGGTGTTTAGATGTCCTTTATGGTAATTAAAAAAGTTAATCAACTTATACAAACATTTCATTTATGTTTGAAAATGTTAAGGTTATTTTATGGAATTTAAGATAGTGTTTTATAAGGAGAAAGGTGATTTTTGGCTAATTTTCATGTATGTCAAAGCTCCCCAAGTGAAAAATCCATAAAAGACACTTTTTGAGGTCTTTGGAGTAGTTACATAATGTCCAAACCTATCGACAAGTTAGATAAAAGTAAAAATATTTAGTTTCAATGATGAATAAGGGAGTTAAGGTACTTATATGGACTTGTTGAGATCACCTATAAGTAAAAATTGTCTTAGAACATACATTAATATTACACATTTATTTTTAAATCTTCGGATCAAGTTTCAGGTCTCAAATATGTAGAATACTCCTTCTCTATACCATTGCTCTCTTCACAAGCCCATGAAGATTATTTTTTAATGCATACTAGTGTAAGCTGTACAAGATGAGGTAGAGAATATGATTTTAGACATATTTGGGTGACCATATATGATTAGAATTAGTGACATTGGTTATTTTATTTACCTCCTTAGATTTATGAATAATTACTAAGGAGCTAAGATACTTTTTTGAGACTCAAAGCCCCATTGTCTCAATTTTGGGAAGCATAGTTGCAGGTGTGAATTCATGGACGCAAGGTGAAAATTTTAGAGGATTCTCATAGGTATATAAAATCCTCTTATATCATTATTCATCATCATTTGTCCCATATATGCACTGTTCAAGCAAGAAAGTTACCCTTCTACATAGTGTGTAAGTGATTATCATTGTTCTTTATTATTTAAGAGTTTATATAGGGTTAAAACATATAAAAGTTATGGTTACATGTTTTACATGATATTTACATCTCCTTCAATGTCACATATGTTTGAAAATTCCATTAAATATCTCCAATTGATAACCATGCTTGATGATTATGTTAGGGGCCACCTGTGCAAATACTATCTCAAAGGGCCTTATCCACATATTAATGTGATGATAAAAATGTTTGTATGAAGGTTATAAATAACCTATGTTATTCTTTAATTAATCTCCAAGGAATATCAAAGTGATTTATGGAAACAAAGGAGGTTCTTAATAGTTAAAAGACTAGACAGTCATATAGAGGCCTACTTACTAAAATCTGTGCTTGATGTGCAAAATGGAAGAAACTAGTCATGTTTGAATGGGATGAGTGAGATGAAAAATCTATGGAAATATATTTAACACCTTATAAATGTTATCATGATGATAATCACAATGTTTAATGATCTAATCCTTCAAGTGGGTAGTCGAATAACCAAAATATACATACAAGTATGTACGGCCCAAATGGATAATTTGAAGTGGCATAATGTTGATAAAAAATCCATAGTATTATGCAGAGGGTTACAAGAATTTATCAAGGGTTGATACAATTTATAATGATCTAAAATAGAGGATTTATTTTTAGTAGGTTATCTAAAAATAAAATTTACCTATAAGTGACATACTTATAGGTTTCCTTTTCAACAAAAGACATGGGTTCATGCCAAAGGGAGTTAGTTATAACCAAGACTACCTAGAATGAAAATATATAGACCCATTAAGACTCTTATGCTATTGAGAACCAAATAATTGAAATGCTATGAAAAGGTCATGAGACTTCTAGAAAAATGAGAAAGATATTCTATAAAAGTTTAGCTCATGTTAAGGTGTTATGATGCCTTGAGAAGGCCAAGATCAAAATCACATGATCAGACCCTTTGGCAAATCATTGCCTACAACCGCTTTGAGAAAGTGAAAATAATAGTGTGTGCTAAGTAAATGTGTGATGTTTTGGATAGTTTGAGGAGATTCAAATCTCTCTATAATAGAAAAGATTCATTGATAAGTTCAAATATTGGAAACTAAAGACCTTGAAAATCAAATTCATCTCAAACACCTAATTCAAACCGATAGGTTTGCTAGGAAATATATACTAGTTTAAAGATGGAGAGTAGATACAATGCATATTAAAAGAAATTAGTTTTAACTATGGTGAATTGATAATTAATTGATATCATTTGAAGTAATATAAATATCAAAAAAGGTATGAGAGAATGACCAAGATACCCAATTTAATCTCTCCATATACAACCAGTCCAAACTCAGAAGCCTACCTTCCTAATAAAGATTGAAATGATTTTTTGGTTTGAAGATAAAAGTTATAAGAGAATCAAATTTCATGGGGATAACCTACTAAATATATATCATGAAATCCATATATACCCCCACAATCAGTGTAAAGGAGTGACAATGTTAGAAGTCTTGTTTAGGCATGTTGAATCTAAAACTGTGCATATAGCCTTATGTGTAGACTTTGAGTGATGGAATATGGTTTGTATGTGAAATTGATAACATAAAGACACTGAGGATTTTTTATTGGTCTCAAAAATGAATTCCATGAAATCCTAAATCCTTCAATAAATGAGAAAATTATCAAACATAGTCAGCTAGGGTCACTAGCATTGACTTGCTCAAGAACCCTAGCATGAGTTAATGAAGGATATAGTAGCGTTGAAGAAGAGATGTGAAAAGATAATAATGTGAGAAATTCATGGTGGATGTTTCATACCTATGGCGGTCATTTTCAACTCAAAATTAGAGTGAGAACACCACCTACTAACCTCATGTCTTTATGTACCTCACAAACACATAACTTGCTAGCCCGAGGGTCTCTTATGCATGCTCATGATAGCATAGAATAGTTTGTTTTTATTCAATATTATATTATTTTTTCTAGAGTCCTCTATGTCAGTTAAAAATATGTCAAAGTCTTTTCTAGACTTCTCCTCTCCACTATTCATGTGAGATGATTACCATATTTTTGGTAATTTGATGCATTTAAATTTTGCTATAATAATAGAATTTAATCAATAAAAAACAATTTAGTTTTCTTAATAATTTTGGTATTAGAGCTATATAAAAATAATAATCAAAGTCCAACAACTTATGGAAGGAGAAGCAAAGCCAATAATGAATTGAATAAGTTTCCATAACATAGAAGCTGATTGACGAAGGATGAAATAGTCTTAGGCAATAGTTTGATATGGAAAAGGAATAAATCATTGAGGAGATTGATTCACAATGTTTGGGACCTTCTAGATTGGTATATCATGGGAAAGAAGTCTAGTAACACATCAAATATTGAGATCTATGCAGTCATATTTGAAAAGTCATATCATGCAGTAAAAGACCATCATGACCTATGACTTGCAGACACACAACACAAATAGGCAGCTTGAAAATCACTGAGAAAAGTTACACTAATATAGCTAAAAAAAATTGAGTGCAACTCTAGATCATGGAAGTGGGAGCCAATTCAAAACCAAGACACCTAGGAAGGTGCATCCAGTCAGCATGAAGGAGGAGGGGTCTTTGTGAAAGGAAAGCCTACATATTTATTAGAGGATAATGCACTAATACCATTTTGTTTTGGTATGTTCCCAATCATGAGAATAAAAAAATGGTGAAAAAATATCAGTCAATCAAAAAAGTCAAAATAGTTCAAAAAGGTGAGACATGAGCAAGATCATTGTGTATGTCAAATGTAAGAGAAAGTGTCAAGATTTTTGAAAGCCACCAAGAAGACTTGTAAGACATAGAAAATTGTCGAGACACTTAAGAAAGATCTAGTTTCTATTTTTCTTTACTTTAATCCCTACATAATATCAATAAACTTCAGTTTTATGAGTTCATTTGATAAGAACTTTTGGAGTATTCCCTATTTGACATAAAACTACCAAATAAAGAGAATTATGACGAACTCGATGTCAAATATGAAGATGACTTTGAAGATGAGGTAAAATGTCCTAGAAAACATACTCATCTCTCAGCACATCAATATTATGTTCATATTTAAGCCCATGTTTCTCGCCAGTAAGGTATAAGACTTATATTTTTCTTTTAAAAAGAAATAAAATAATTTGTTATTAAAAGATTTCTACACAAAAATTAGTTTTACCAGATGCCCAACTATTAAAAGGGTTAAACGATGCTTCTTGGAAAACCAAAATGTGTATGATCCTTCAATTCAAAGGACTATGGAGCATCGTGATAGGGACCACATGAGTTCTCATTAATCTTGATGCACTCACAAAGTGTGACTAGTCTAATGCTAAGGCCCTAATGCTAATTATGCTAAGCATCACTGATGATGTGTAACAACATATTATGGATGTTGACCAAGCAAAGATATCATGGGACAAATTAGCAATTATATATGAGGCCAAAAATTAGTTGAAGATATTCCATCTACAATCAAAACTTCATACACTCACTATGGAGCCTGATGAAACATTTGAGGAATTCTTACATCAAATAGTTGAGCTATGAACAAAGTTGTTAGATATTGGTGAAATGGTAGATAAAAAACCTTTGGTCCTGATCACCTTATGAGCATTCCCTTCTCAATTGAAAGTGTTCATCACGACACTAAATGCCTTTAAATAAAAAGTATCATTCGCAGAGCTCATGAACCTATTACTATATGAGGACGGCATCAATGCGACACAAGATGAGTTTCAAGATAAATATCCTAAAACAAAGCATAAACGAGGTTAGAAATCATGTAAGGGACCTCTAGAAAAGCCATCATAGAAATAGAAATAGCAAAAATTGCCTTGTGATCAGCCACAAAAGTTGAAGAGGTGGTGTTACACTTGTCGTACCAATGCTCACGAAATAGACAAATGTTGATACAATAGCCAAAAAAAAGATCTAAAAATAAGCCAAGAACATCAAGGCATGATGATACTCAAAATTCATAAAGAAGTCCCTGATAATGGAAGTAGAAGGGACATCTCACTTTCCAACAAGATGATGAATCTCATGAAAATACAACTGATGAAGATAATAATGTAATACTAGTCTACCAGACCTCACAACCCATAAGGCATATCTATTTGATCAACTTAGGTGACATTAAACACATGACAGGTGACAAGAACCTATTTGATTCACTAAAAGACCAACCCACTAAAGATTGAGTTAGGATCACTGATGATAAAGAGTATGTTGCAAAAATAATAGATTAAGTTACCATTCCTTTTAGAACATGAAAATGTATTATATGTTCTTGGATTGACATGTAATATCTTATCACTCAATTAGATCTTGAATCTTTAGGTAAAGGTGGAATTTCTTTTTAAAAATGGCATCAAAACTTACCTAATTTCAAAAAAAGTTAGAGTTCTTGCTAAATCCTTTCTAAAAGATAAGTTAATTGCTTTATATGCTATTTCATCTTATACATTATCTCTATCTGCCTCAATGATAGAATCGACTACCCTCTGGCACTATCATTATGGTCATCTATTATTTGGATCTTTATACCAGCTATGTTCTAAAGGGATGGTACATGAACTTCCAAATTTGTCTAGTTTCTTTCGCATTTGCCCTTGATGCCTTACATGTAAACAACATAGGGATCCATGTAAATGGACCATTACCTACTTTATTATTTGGATACAATTAATTCCAACTGTTCATAGATGACTAATCTGAGAAGATGTTTATATTCTTCCTAAAAAGGAAGAGAGAGGCCCTCCATCATTTCTAGGTCTTCTATCTGTAGGTTGTGAAGGAGACCATGTAACCTCTACTTCACCTCTAATCAAGTTAAGGAGGGGGGAATTCAAATCAAATAAATTCTTGGCATTCTTGAACCAATAAGGAATTAAACAAAATTTGACTACTCCCTACATGCCCTAGAAAAATGGCATTGTTGAGAGCCATAATCGTACCATGATGGAAATGGTTTGCTGCATGTTATCAACAACAAAGCTAGAGAAATGCTATTGGTTAGAAGTAATCGAGATAGCTATGTATCTTCTTAATAGGGCACCAACAAAAATTATAAAGGAAAAAATGCCTAACGAGGTATGTAGTGATAAAAATCCATCAATTTCTCATTTATGAGTATTTGGTTGCACAACATATATACATGTACCAGTTCAAAATAGGAAGGAAATTGAGAACAAAACACTCTCATTCATCCTATTAGGATATATCACTACCTCAAAGTCATATCACCTCAAAGATCCTAAATCAAGAGAAATATATAAAAGCATAGATGTGTTTTTTAATGAGTCATCTTTTGACTCAGTGATGCAAAATGACAAATCAATACCAACCACCTCTCACTGATTACTTCTTGAGTCAGATGATGAGGTGACTTATCACTAGGAAGAAGAGATGCAAGGGGAGTTGTATGTTGATCTTGGAGAATTAGAACATCCACTAGGTGGTTCTTCACATCAACAAGAAATTATTCACAATAGTAATAGATTTCTTGTTTGAAGTGGGTAATAGGCACCAATTGAGACTCTCCCATATATCTAGAGTCAAAATAAGGAGTCAGACAAGACATGAGGTAAATTTTTCATTCATGAGGACAATAGTTGATAGCTCTGAACTTGATAACATTCAAAAAGATTTAAATCAACCATAATTGAATAAAGCAATTGATGCTAAGTGTGACTCACCCCTGAAGAATCAGACTTTGGAACTAGTTGATCTACCCACAGGAAAGAAATGCATAGGCTGAAAATGGGTTTTCAAAATAAAATACAAGGTAGATAGATCCATAAAAAACCATAAAGCATGACTTGTATCAAAGGGATATGCTCAGAAATAAGGCATTGACTATGAAGAGACCTTTGCACCCAATATGAATATCAAGACCATCAGAGTTGTTTGCACACTGGAAACAAAAAATAGATGGTGACTTCAACAAATGAACCTCAAAAGTTCTTTTCTTAATGGCGATCTAAAGGAAAAAGTATACATGACCCAACTAGAAGGAATTTTTGATGAAAAACATCCTAAAATGTTATTTCATCTCATCAAATCACTTTATGGATTAAAATAAGCTCCTAGGGCATGGTACACCAAAATAGATGATCACCTTTTGTAGCATGATTTTACTCATAGCCTCTCAGATTCTAGCTTGTAAATAAATAAGGTAGGAATAGATATCATCATTCTTGTTCTGTATGTGGCTGATCTTGTGATCACTTAAAGTTCTAAAGATCAAGTTGATGAAGAATGATCTCAGAAGATCCTTCGACATGACTGCCTTGGGGATACTAAATTACTATCTTGGCTTGGAAATATGGAAAAAATTAAATTAAATTTTTATATCCTAGATAAAATATGACAAGACACTTTTGGAGAAGTACAAAATGTTAGATTGTAATCCAATTTCAACAATAATGGAAAAAAGATTTACAACTCTCACGATTCTAGGATTCACCTCAAGTGGATGAAACTCTCTACAAATAGCTCATTGGGAGTCTCATATAGTTGACCTACACCAAACCATATATATTTTTTGATATGAGATATCTCTACAAATTTATGTAGGAACTAAATAAATGCAACTAGATTGCATGAAATCATGTTTTAAGATATGTCTGAGGTATACTTGAGTATGGTATAAAATATAAGAAGAATATCTAGTTCTTATTGTAGTGATACACTGACTTCGACTATGCCATATCTATTTATGATAGAAAGTCAACATCAGGATACATATTTTATCCTAAATCTGGACCAATCTCATTGATCAGTAAGAAGCAAACTATTATTTCTCTCTCATCCACTAAGGGAGAGTATCATAACACACATATAGCTATGTGTAAGGTAATATGGTTACATCATATACTAGCTGATGTGGGATATAATTAAAAGAAGCCACCCATCATTCATTGCGATAATCAAGGTGTGTTAAAGCTTGTGAAGAATAATGTTTATCATGAAAGGATGAAACACATAGAGTTTTAATGTACTCAATTCAAGAACAATTTTTAAACCATCACATCTTACTTTAGTACTTCCCTCCAGATGCATAAATAGTAGATATACTCACCAAATCCCTTATAAAGGTGAAATTTGAATAGTTTAAGGACTAAATTTGTAAAAATAATGTAATAACGGGGGATTGAAAGTGTAGCATAGTTTGTTTTTAATCTATATTACATTGTTTTTTAAATAGTAATCTATGTCAGTTATAGATATGTTGAAGTATTTTCTAGACTTATCCTCTCCACTATTCATGTGATATGGTTAACATATTTTTGGTAATCCAATCCATATAAATTCTGTTGTAATCATAGAATTTAATCAATCAAAAACAATTCAAATTTCCTAATAGCTCATATATCCCATGAAAGGATGCATGTTGGATAAATATACTAGGAAAAAGAATAAACTATATAGACTCATGATTTATCGAATTTGGATCTTCATCCAGAGCCTATCCTTTATGAATCATCCTTAAGACCTTGAAATACACACAAGCTACCCAAACCAACTAGTTTCAACCTGATGAGAGAGAAGATTACTTTTATGAATCTAAATAAATTGGATAGGAATTGAAAAAAATGTATAATGTCCAAAAATCCTCTAAGAACCTCCCCATTCCATTGGTAGGTACTTCAAAGCTACATTTGTATGAAAATAGACAAAAGAAGGTTGTTTCAAGCTACTTGGGATGTCTGTACAAGATGTCAAGTGTTCAAAATTGACATGTAGTATTATCAAGAGGTAATTAAACTTAATCAAACATTTTTTTTGAGGTTTCACATGTATGGTAATATTTTGGAGTCAAAATTAAGTCTCTAGACAAGGAAGCCTAATTGAGACCTAGTTAGGAGAGAGAAATACAAGAAAAAGGCACTTCCACTTAGAGTCTGGACATGAAATATGACAAAAATATGTAAGAGAATACTAGGTCCTCAAATATGTGATCACATACTCAATAAAATTCATACATTATTCTAAAAAATGAGGTTTACAATTTTCAAGGCTAGAAGGAATGAAGCCAAATGAGGCCTTTTGGTGCAAAATGAATTCTTGAGGGTAGCTTGAGACTTTTAAATGAGTTGTTTTAGGTTTAATATGAGGTGAATAGGAAATCAATGTAGAGATAATGAGTTTTAGGATATGAACTCAATATTTTACACTCATAAGAAAGATTGGCATAGAGAGATGAAGAGACTTCTAGACACCTAGAGAGAAAATGAAGTGATGTGACAAAGGGAACCTTTATAAATTAGTTAAAAGGTGTCATGATTAGAGATAAGATGTAAATAAAAATGAACTAATATATAATAATTCCACTTGTCATTCCAAAAACCATGGCAAAGGGATGTTTATGAGATTTGATCAATGTTTTAAGTAATGTTTGAAACATCCACACCACTTGGAGTAGAATAACATCTTCAAAAGACTAATACTTGTCTTTAAGGACCTAATGGGAAATTTTTATACCTTATATATATATATATATATATATATATATATATATATATATATATATATATATATTCAAACTTAATTGGATAAGTTAGTATCCTTCATGTTGATATGATGAATCCATTCCCATTTTTAGCCTTTGATAAATGAGAGTAATCTAGTTTTACCTTTTCAATGGACTAGTTTTAATATGCATGTTTGATTAGTTGATCTTACTAAGTGATAGTCTTGATTATTTTGCATGTTTATCCTTTTTTAGCATTCATATTTAGTTAAAAAATATTTTCATAGGTCTTTTGAAGTTTCAAAGTAATTTTTAAGTGTTTAGTGAGTATTATTTTCATTAGTGTCATGTCATGACCTCTTGGATAGTCCTCCTAACTCAAGCACTCTTCACAAATTTCATGAGAAACATTGATATATAGAGGCAGATTTGGATTATTATGTTGTGAAAGTTAGTCTCTTGTTTTAACTACATTTGCATCTAGTTGGTAGTGGTCAAATCATATTTAGCACATTACCTCCATTAGAATTAGTTTCTCTCCCTTTTTTTTATAAAGTGGTAGTTTAGTGTTTGATCCTAAGTTATTCATCAAGGGGAGTTATCCCTTTAATCTAGAGATTAACCTCTCTAATAGGGTACCCAAAACCTTAAGGTTATTTCATGTAACATCAAATTTTGGAAGGCTTGAACTACCTTTTAAAGGGTGTAAATTTTATTTATAATGGTTTTGGCACATGAAGTGGGACTAAGGTAAAAATTTATGGAAGAATTATTATTATTTTTATTCTACCTATCATTATTTTGAAGCATTAAAAACATTAATGGCAACTCTATTCATGATCAACTTCTTCTAACATCTCAATCATTCATTCAAATTAAGTTGTGTTTCATTTCATTGTTTTGATCAGGTAGATATGGCTATGTTCGAAGTATAATTCAATTTCATATAATTTGGTGAAGCTCCTCAATCCTATAGTATTCCCTATTAGTCCTATGATGAGCCTTATTAGCTTCACTATGATCCATATTAGTCCAATTACCCTTATCAACATTATCATGTGTCATAGTAGTCATATATACTATCCTTTTGAAGCTCAACATGTTCATAGCCAACATAGTAACTTCTCACATAAGTCTAGTTCAAGTTTGAAGAAAATGATAACTCCAGAATCAAAATAGGTTGAATCTTGTCCCTGCTTAGTGCGAGTGCACAAATATTTTATTAATAATTCAAAAAATCAAGTACATATGGGTGCCTTTACTCCGTTAACCCTTTTACAATGCAAACATGGATTTATATAGTTTTTACTAATGACTGGTAAAAACAACTAATCCTATAACCAACTAAATATGGGAAAACAACCTGTAAAGTAGTTCTAATTAATAAATATAAAACATTAAAACTACCTAATAAATAAACTAAGTTTATTTTATGGGGGTGTCTTTAATAAAATATGCATTCCCCATTTACAATAATTATTTATTACCTACCAAAAATATAACCTAATGTTAAGAATTTGGAACAAGTCCTAACAAACCCCCCTATGATCCAAAGTCAAGTCTTTGGACACATACCAAGCAATTTTCTAAATTTTTCAAATTTGATTCTATCAAGGGGTTTTGTGAAGATATCAGCTGTTTGATTGGCAATTGGGCAATATATTAGATCAGGAGTTTTCTTTGCCACCAGCATTTG
Organism: Torreya grandis; assembly: GCA_037957365.1. Taxonomy (NCBI): domain Eukaryota; kingdom Viridiplantae; phylum Streptophyta; class Pinopsida; order Cupressales; family Taxaceae; genus Torreya; species Torreya grandis. The sequence continues at coordinate 627,060 of JARHVA010007606.1, read as the reverse complement.
CAGATAATGGTATTTAACATCCATATGTTTTGTTTTGGCATGAAACACTAGATTGTTGGACATCTTGATTGCATTCTGATTATCAATGTATAACTATGTAGGAGAAAATTGAGAAACTTGAAGATCTTCAAGAATATGACAAAGGCAAACAATTTATCTAGAAGCATCCCATGCTGCAATATACTCTGATTCTACTGATGAATTTGCAACTGTATCCTGCTTCTTACAACACCAAGAAATGGCAGCTAAACCCATATACATAGTGTATCCTGTGGTTGACACTCTGTCATCCACACATGCGCCAAAATCTGCATCACAATATCCAACAAGTTTGAAGTTCTTGTTGTGGTAGTATTCAAGGCCATATGTTTTCATTCCCTGAAGATAACGAAGTACTCATTTTGGTGCATTCCAATGAATTTCTCTAGGTTCATGCATAAACCTAGACAAAATTCCAACTAAAAATGAAATATCGGGCCTGGTAGTCATCAATTATATCAAACCTCCCACCAATTGTCTATATGTGGTGGCATCAAAAAAGGCACTACTATCATCCTTAGACAATTTCAAGTTACTTTCCATGGGAGTGATGGTAGGTTTGCAATCACTCATGCCAAACCTCTCTAATAACTCAGAAATATACTTAGTTTGTGAAATGAAAATACTATGCTCTTTATGAGTTACCTCTATGCCTAGATAGTAGTGAAGAATTCCAAGATCTGTCATCTCAAACCCATCTTTTAATTCCTTCTTCACAGACTTGTTATGGTTTTCATCATTACCTGTAATAAACAAGTCATCAACATGGAGGACTAGTATCACTATTTTCTTACCCTGCACTCGAAAATAGATAGTATCATCTGATTCACTGTGATGAAAACCAATGGATTTCAAGTATGAATCCATTCTCTCATACCAAGCCTTGGGTGCCTGTTTGAGCCCATACAAAGCTTTTGTCAATTTACACACTTTATGTTTAGCACCCACCTGTTCAAAACCTTGAGGTTGTTTCATATAGACTTCTTCCTATAAATCACCATTCAAAAAAGCACTTTTAACATCTAATTGATGTACTTTCCAACCATTTTGTGCTGCTAAGGCAAGTACCATATGAATAGTGTGTCATTTGGCAGTTAGTGAAAATGTTTCCTCATAGTCAATACCTTCTTGTTGTGCATATCCGTTTGCAACAAATTGTGCCTTATGTTTATCAATGGAGCCATCTGATTTATACTTAATCCTATAAACCCATTTATATCCGATGGGTTTAACATGTGGAGGAGGATCAACTAAAACCCATGTATTATTGTTAAGTATGGAATCATACTCACATTTCATTGCCTATTGCCAAACATGTTCAGTAGATGCCTCCTCAAAAGTGGATGGCTCAGTGGAAGAAGTAGTAACAACCATAGCATAGTTCACCTATTTTCAAGAATTCCTAGGCCTTGTTAAACCAACATCATCTGCTATCAAGTCAGAAAAATTACTTTGAGCCCTTTTTTGATACTTAGACAAATTATTCAAATCAGGGACTCCAAAATTCTGATTAGGTGCATTATTCGATGGGGGACTTAGAGAATTTTCAAAAATTTCTAAGTCATCAACCTGTGAACTTGTAGATGAATGAGAGGAAAGTGAAGGAATTTGAATCTCATACCATAACTTTGAAGAGTTATCCCCATTATTCAAACCCTTATCTCTTTTTGCATTTTTCCTCTCTAATCTATCAAGTTGAGAATTAATCTCTGCAGTGTTCATAGTCCCAAACTCATCAAATATTACATCTCAACTTACTATGAATTTTCCTGAATCATGTGTAAGCAAATGAAACCCCTTTTTATCTTCAAAATAACTAAGAAAGATGAATTTTCGACTTCGTGGTTCTAATTTAGTTCTATGTTTAATAGGAACCAAAGCAAAACAAACACATCCAAACACATTCAAGTGTTTAACTTTTGGTTTAAATCCATACCATGCCTCATGTGGATTTTGTCCCAAAAGTGCAACTATGGGGGACCTGTTTCTCAAATACACTGCAGTACCAATAGCTTCGGCCCAAAATTTATCATCAAGCTATTTATAGTGCAACATGGCATGTGTTGTGCCCTTTAAAGTTCTATTCATTAGTTCAGATACTCCATTTTGTTTTGGAATATAAGCATTACTATATTGTCGATGAATTCCATCTTCTCGACAATAGTCTAAAAATTCATTTGAGGTATACTCACCTCCATTATCTGAATGAAGAGTGGCCAAATGTGAACCTATTTCTTGTTCAACTAAGTGTAACCAATCAACAAACTTAGTGAAAAATTTAGATTTGTTTTTCATAAAGAATACCTAAGTCATCCTAGAAATGTCATCAATAAACAAGACAAAGTATCTACACCCACCAATCGAAGACTTTTTCATGTCACATACATCACTATGAACTAACTGTAAACATCTTTTAGCTCTCCAAAATGACTATTTATGAAAATTTTCCCTATTTTTTTTAACCAAAACACATGACTCACAAAGAATACTATCTTTGCGAAAAGTGGGCAACCCATTCACCATACCATATCTCTGCAAATCCACTAAAGAGTGGGTATTCAAATGTCCATAGCGGAGATGCCATAACCATTGTGTAGACATAGTACCTGTACCTGTGTCAACAACTATTGCAAGTTCTATATTGGGAGGAAGCACCTTACAATGCAATCTAACCAAGTTTCCATCTTCATATCCTGTATACATTGTTTTATAATTATCCTTCACTCAATTGATGTAAATGAGCCCATTTTCAAGCACAATTTGATAACCTTTCTTTCAAATAGTTACCAAAGAAATTAAGTGTTTCTTCAATGTGGGAACATACCAAACATGCTCCAAGTATTTTATAGACCCATTAGGAAGAAGAATTCAAATAGAACCAAGTCCTAGTGGTGTATGCATAGATTTATCTGCTAAGGCAACGGGAGAGAGAGAGAAGCTTCCTTATAGGACCAAAAGAAATCTATCCTAAATGTCATGTTTTTGGTTGCTCTTGTGTCCAAAACCCATACATTTGTGAGCTCATCTCTAGCCTCATATTCAATATAATCAATGTGCCCCAAAGTAGTGAATGCAAATTCATGGGCAACATTACTAGATTCATCATAGTCATGATCGGCATACTGAGCAGAGTTAGTCTTAGTCACTTTTTGTGGCCTCTAAATTTTATCAAAAGGAATCCAACATTGTTAGGCAATGTGACCAAATTTTCCACATCTATGACACTGAATGTCTGATCTACCTCGACCTCTACCCCTATATGAATTGTGACCATGTCCTCGATCACTTGTTTCATGCAAATGTGATTGATTAGATTGTTGATTATTTGAATGAGCCCTACCTCTGTTTTGATATCTTCCTCCTCTGTAACCTCGACCCCCTCTTGAAATATTTCCTCTATTGTTTTGATGCCCAAATGAAGATGAACTAGGCTTTGACTCTAAAACATGGGCTTCTTCAGTTTTCTTAGATTTCTTGGGTAGAGAGAGGTCATGTTGGATGAGAAACTCAGCCAACTTATCAAAGGTGATGCCTGTGATCTTGTCAGAGACATGTAATATTTCAACAAAATTCCTATAGGACCCTGGTAGTCCTTTCAAAGAAGCAGTAACTATGAGGTCATCATCTAGTTTTCCAAAACCAGCCTTAGTGTACTCAGTAGTGATATTTTTCAACTTAGACATATATTCTCCCATATCCCCATCTTCATCTAATGACAAAGTAAACAACTGCATATGAATATCTATCTTCTTATGCTTAGGTTTCTTATCATACAAATCTGATAATGTTTTCCATGTAGTGTAACTATGAGGATAATTTTCAATATGAACATACGTATCACGAGTACAACAACATTTAATGAGAGCTAAGGCCTTAGAATCACACAAATTGAAAATATCTAATTTAGCCTGCTCTATTGACAATGTGGGATTTTCATTCTTAATAATATCCCATAACTCATTAAACACTAGTGAAGCCTCTATCAATCGTTTCCAATTTGAATAATTGGAAATTATTAATATATCACCATATGAAAGGAAATTTTGAATTTTTGGCATTTTCAAATGAAAGCAAGTGTAGTAGAGAAATGTACGAAAAAATACAAAATAAATGAAACAAATATCACTCTTACTGCACAAAACACTGCTTCTATGGGGTTTTGCACTTAACCTCCGCATAGAGCGTAAAAGAAAAAAAAGTATTTTTGATGGGTTTTGCACATAACCACACCAAAAATCAATGATTACACCCTTATTTTGCCAAATTACAACCTTATTTCACTAATTACACCCTTATCTCACCACAACAATGCAAAAGAAATATGATTGAATTCCGCCCCTTTTTCAAAAATTTAAATAACACAATAGAATAAGTATGTGTTTTACAATATTCAGATTTAAAAAGGGAATATTTTTTTTTCAAAAAAAGCATATTCCAAAGCAAAAATAACTTTCTCCAAAAAGAAGGGATTTGAACCCTTGACCTCCTCCTTTGCAAGCTTCTAACAAAATAAGCTTAACCAGTTGCTCTAAGAGCATTTGTAGAACATTACACTTAGAAATTTATACTTATTCCAGATTTTGTGTATGAGGGAAAATTAAAAAAAATTACATATGACTAAATAAATTCTAATTTTTCCCTTTTTATAGCCTCTCTTCCAATCTTCTTCCCGTGGGACCCACTAAGGCAAATATTTGATAAAAAAACTTTAGAAACAACAAAAAAAATTTAATTCCCTATATTATACATGTGCCATGCTTGCATGGAATGCCATGGCTGCTGATGGAGATTTCTTTTCACCTATTTTCTCTCTCACAGGCCGTACTAATCTGTACAAGCATGCTAAAACATATTTTAACTGAGTCCTGGCAGATTTTTAAAGTATTTTTTTGCAAGGAATGAATTGAAAATAAGCCTGGGCATTGGAAGTCCATACAATTGGCCGTACAACTCAGATTTATTCAGATTTTTCATTTAGAATGCACAAGCAGGGGTTTTAATGCCATTTGTTCAAGATTTTCAGATGTTTTGGATTTAAAAAGCGCTGAAATGAATGCAAATCACAATGGCAGCCATGAATGAAAACTTTCAGATATTTTTCTCAAATAAATAGACCATACAAATCTGGTTTTGGCCAAAAAACAATGAATTTAATAACATTAAAATGCTAAAAAATCATTTTTATGCCCAGATGAGGAGGTTGAACATAGGAAAATGGAGTATGAATGATTAAAAAAGACCAGACTGTGGTATATGGAAAATACAGGTTTAAATGTGAATAATATTTTAAAAATTAAAATAATTTAATAATTTTTCAAACATTTAAACCAATAAAAAAAATTCATTTTATATGGCATACCTTATTTCATGCCAAAAGATATCATGTGAATTGATTTTTCACCTTGTCCCTTTGAATTCACCAAGCTTCCAAAATAACCTTGCTCTGATACCACTGATAACTCCAGAATCAAAATAGGTTGAACCTTGTCCCCGCTTAGTGCGAGTGCACAAGTATTTTATTAGTAATTAAAAAAATCAAGTACATAAGGGTGCCTTTACTCTGTTAACCCTTTTACAATGCAAACATGAATTTATATAGTTTTTATCAATGACTGGTAAAAACAACTAATCCTATAACAAACTAAATATGGGAAAACAACCCGTAAAGTAATTCTAATTAATAAATATAAAGCATTAAAATTACCTAATAAATAAACTAAGTTTATTTTATGGGGGTGTCTTTACTAAAATATGCATGCCCCATTTACAATAATTATTTATTACCTACCAAAAATCTAACCTAACGTTAAGACTTTGGAACAAGTCCTAATAGAAAAATATCTTAAGATATGAGAGGTTCATGATAGAACTTAATACAAAAAGAGATTATGGTCAAGATATCCCTTGTTATCTCACTCATGACATGAGAGATTCATTGCATCTAATGAAAGGAGAATGGACACCTACTGAGAGAGAATATTGGCAAAGCTTCTCAAGTGAGATGATGGATGTAAGTGGTATAATTCAATTAATTAATCATAGGCTAAGAAACCATGAATAAAAACTTGTCCAAATCCATCAGCGTTATGTGTCTTCATACACACCACCTCAGCCTTCATATATACCATCCATTCTTCCCCAGGAGACCTTTTTAAGTGAGCTGAAAATCAACTCAAATACTTCATTTTTTCCTCACACCTTCCCTTCTTTGAATTCAATCCAAGAGATCATTTGAAAGAAATAAAAAACTATTGATGAGTATCCTATTGTTGAGAACTAGAATTCTACTTCTCTTCCTCAAGAACCCCCGCAAGAAGTATTTCAAGACTCCAAACATGAATCAAGTGGTCAAATCATGGAGTGATCAAGGTGAGACAAGTATAGATTGGGGAGTTGAAGTAAAAGAAGAATATGAATGTATGCAAGTCTCTCTCATCCCTCCTCAAGAGTCTTCTTGTATCTCATATTATCACTCTTGTGTTCCTTATTCTCATTAAGCTACTAATCACCTTCAAGAAAAGTTATTCCTATAGAGTATAGATCAATAAATTGAAGAGCTAGAGTTAAATATGAAAAGACTAGAATCAATCCAAAATCAAGAGTTTGAAACCAAATAATTTTTTGTGCCTACTTAATCTTCATTCCCCTCTCCCGAACTACCTCTAGCTTGTCCATATTGAAGGTCGGTCCAAGAATGTTTTCAAAAAAATAATGAAGTTGTAATTGAGATGTTTGAAGATATAGTTTATAGGTGTTAAATACCCTCAAGAAGGCTATGATAAATATGAGGTGATTATTGAAGAGAATGAGGTATCCATTACCCAACTCTATTTTCTATCTCTTTAAGAGTTCCTTCAAGAGACAACCATTATTAAGCTTTTAAGTTTCAAGAACTTACCCTTCATACCTCATAATACCTCTCCAATGCATCAACATAGCCATCACCCTCCCACCACATCCCTTATTGAAGAGGAACCTGTCCCATAGGAGGTAAGTGAAGAAGAAAAAGTTGTACTTGTAACTGATGAATATTTTTCAAGTGAGCTTGATGAGGATATTTCTATTGGTACTCCTCTTGATGAGGATAAATGAAATGAAATTTTCAAATAGGAGGCTTGTAAAGATGGTTTTGATGGTATGCATCAAGAAGAAGATCCAATTCTATCTATCTTTGTTGAGGTTGTAGCTAGTACTAATACTTAAAGCTCTCTAAACAAGGAAACAAAGGTCTTGAATGATGTTAACACAATTAAAAATAAGCAAGAGGATAAACTTATATAAGCTACATTGAAATCCTTCATGACTATATATAAGGATTTGAAACTCTTGACAACCATATGGTTCTTGAAGAGAAAGTCAAAAGTACTCTTATAGTTGGTTTTAGTCATATTGAGCGAAGGGAAGAAGACAAGGATGATTGGTAGTAGTACATTAAGTCTCTTAAAGAGATTGAAGTTATTTTCAAATGTATAATGCCTATTGAATATCAAGTTCCTAAGGATATAATGAATAAGATATGTTCATTGCAGACAATGATGTAACATGGAATGAGTATGTAAAGTTCCTTGAAGATTTTCATGAGCTTTCCATAACTAGTAAAAAGTATGGTGTCACTCAAGATGCCATTGAGACCCAAGAAACATGCCTAGATTGAGAATAATTAGTTCAAGTTTCAGCTAAGGATCATTATGAGAGGGTTTTCAAAGTACAAGATGAGTTCACCTTCATAGGTGATTGGTTTGAAGTTATTTTTTCACTTGAGAACATGCCAAGAGGAGTGGAATTCAATAAAAAAGATGAAAATAACAAGAACAAGGATAAAAAAGTAGCTTGATTCAAGCCACTCTTAAACTCATGGAGTAAGATATTGTAAAAGCTTTCCCTTTGATCTAGGAGGAAGAAGTTATTTTCAAGTTAGTTGTATATAGTTAGCTTATTTCTTGTTAGTTGGGTTCCTTATGTGCTTATCTAGCACATGTGTGTGTCTTGTTATTTTCTTGGTGTGTGTTGTCTTTATTTCATGTGTTGTGTTTAGATGTCCAATAAAATTATCTTGTCATGTTCAAGGTCTGGTTAGATTTGAAACTGAGTCCAAACAAATCCATTGCCCAATGGAAGGACAAGACTACTAGTCTATTTAGCATAGCAAATATACTACCCTCATGAATCACCAATTTATAGACCAATTTTGAACCAGAAGGTCAAAATGTCAACACCTATAGGTGAAAACATTTTGTCATGTCTTGATAACTAAGCTCATGGTATTGGCATCCCTTATATGATCTCTCAAATGCTTCATAAAATCTTATTAGCATTGTTTAAGGTAATTTTGGAGAAATTGAGGTAATGTCTTATTTTTAGTTTTGTAGTGGTCTAGTCTTATCATGGTGTAATTAAAGTTGGTCATGTTATGTCATAGGTTCTTAGATATCTTTTGAGGTCAATTTCTAATTTATTCAACTTATAAAAAATATTCATGGATGTTTGGAAATTTTAAGGTTATTTTATGGACTTTAAGGTAGTGTTTATAAGGAGAAAAGTGATTTATAGAAAATTTTCATGTATATCAAATCTACAAAAGTGAAAAAACCATACAAGACACTTTCCAAGGACCTTGGAGTAGTTAAATAACTACAATGCCTACCATCTAGTCTGATAAAAGTTAGAATCTTGAGATTCAATCCCAAGAAAGGGTGTTAAGATACTTGTATAGACTCGTTGAGATCACCTACATGTAAATATGGTTTTAGAACATCGTTTCATCTTCCACAAGATTTTTTGAATCTTAGGATCAAGTTTTAGGTCTCAAAGATATAAAATACTTGTTGTCTCTCCCATTGATCTCTTCATAAGACCATGAAGGCCATTTTCAAAAGCATGGTATAGGTCATATAGGTAAAGATGGAGGGTAATTTTTTTTTTAAGAGTTGGGGACCCCTATGGAATTCAAAATAGTGGCATTGGTCATTTCAATGAGCTCATTATCGTTATGAAAATTTACTCAGGAGCTAAGGTGTTTTTTTGAGAGTCAAAATGCCACTGTCTCAATTTTGGGAAGCATAGTTTAAAGTGTTAATTAATAGAGTCAAGGTGAACATTACAAAGGATAATTATAGTTATAAATTATATTATTACATCATTCTTCATCATCATTTATCCCATATATGCATTGGTCAAGAAAGAAAGTTATTTTTCTACATAGTGTGTAGGTGACTATCATTATTATTTATTATTTTAGAGTTTATAAAGTGTTATAGAACATATAAGTGATGGTTACATGTTTACCATCATATTTACACATTTTTTGAGATTAAATATGTCTGACCATTTCATAATAGCTCTCCAATCAGTAACCATAATTGAGGACTGTGTTATGGGCTACCTATGTAAATATCATCTCAAAGGGCCTTTGATAAATAATAAAGTGATGATAAAATGGTATGTATGAATTTTAGAAATAAAACAAATTATTATTTCAATTCTCTCCAAGGACTATAAAAGTGATTTATTGCAACAAAAGAGGTTCTTACATAGTTACAAGCCTAGACAGTCATGCACAGACCTACTCGCTAAAGTATGTGTTTACTTGGAATAATAGAGGAAATAAATGATGTTTAAAGGGGCTAAGTGAAATTAAAAATCCATGGGAATATAATTAACACCTTCCAGATGTTCTAATTATGACAAGTACCTTTTTCAATGATCTAACCATTCAAGTGGACCATCGAATAACTAATATATACCTATAAGTTTGTACATACCAAATGGATAATTTGAAGTGGCCTAATGTTGATAACTGATCCATAGGATTATGGAGAGGGTTAAAATAATTAAACAAGGGTTGATAATATTTTTATTGATCTAGACTCAAGGATTTATTTTTTATAGGTTATCTAAGTAAGAAAAGAGACCTACAGGTGACAAACCAATAGGTCTTCTTTTGAACAAAAGACATGGGTTCATGCCAATGGGAGTTAGTTATAAATAGGATTACATAGAATGAAAATTAATAGACCCATGAAGACTCTTATTCTATTAAGAACCAAAGAATTGAATTGACTAATTTTGTATCCATGAAATGAATTTGTAAGGACTGGGCATTCATACACTACTTTGCATATGGGGACTAGTAGGAAGGTTTATGAAATTCTATGAAAAGGTCATGAGTATTGTATAAAAATGAAAAAGATATTACAATTTTTTTTGGAAAATTTTAAATTTTCATGATGGCTTGAGAAGGCCAAAATCAAAATCACTTGATTATACCCTTTTCAAAATAGTCACCTACATTGACTTTGTAAAAGTGAAAAAATAGTTTATGTTAATTGTTTTATGTTTTAGATAGTTTTAGGTGATTCAAAAATCTAAATAATATAATAGAGTCATTGAGAGGTTCAAATATTGGAAACTGAAGACTTTGAAACTCAAATGCATCTCAGACACCTAATTCACACCTATAGCTTTGCTAGGCATTGCATAATGATTTCTAGATGGAGACTGGATAGAATGCATAATAAAAGAATTGGGGTTTAACATATGTCAATTTAAAATTAAATGATATCATTTGAGGTTAGATGAATACCAAAAGGATTTATGAGAGAATGATAAACACACTCACTTTAACCCCAGAATATATGGTCAATCTAAGCTCGTAAGCATACCTACATAGTCAAGATTGAAACACTTGCTTGATTTGAATATAAAAGTTAGAAGAGAATAAAATTGTATGTGAAAGGACTCATAAAGATATATAATGAAATATATATAACCCCCTCAATCAGTTAAATAGATGACAAAGCTAGAGCACCTATTTGGGCCATTTCAATCTAAAAGCCTACATGCAGCCATGTGTGTAGACTTTGAGTGATGAAAGATGGTTTGTATTAGAAATTGAGACCATAAGGACTATTTGGAGGTTTTATTAGTCTCAAAATTTCATTCCATGAATTACTAAATATTTAACACATGAGAAAGCTATCAAACAAAGTTAACTAGGGTCATTATCATTGACTTGCTCAAGAATCCTATCATGAGTTGATGAAGGATATATAATTATTGAAGAAGATTGTGACAATATAATAATTGTATCAATTCATGATGGATGTATCAGACCTATGGAGGTCATTAACAACTCAAAAAAAGTCTAAGAACACTACCTACAGACCTCATCTCTCTCTAGACTTCATAAATATACAACATGCTATCCTAAGGGTCTCCTATACATGCTCATTTTTTGAGTGCATGCTGTCTCAATATATTAATAAAAATATTTAAACCTTATACACTCATGATTCATGGAATTTGGATGTTGATCTAGAGCCTATCCTTTATGAATCATAATTAAGACTTAAAGCATTCACACGCTGCCCAAAGAGATCAATTTCAACTTGATGAGAGAGAATATTATTTTTATGCATTCAAATGAATTTAAAAATTATTGAATAAAAATTGATGATGTACACAACTCACCTAATAACCTACCCATGTCATTGGTTGGTACATTTAAGTTATAGGTGTATAGAAAAGGACCAAAGAAGGTTGTTTCAAGATATTTGGGACATCCATACAATGTGTCAAGAGCTCAAAATTTATTTGAGGATAATCTAGAGTTAATTAAACTTACAAAAATGTTGTTTTGAGGTTTCACATGTCTGGAAATCTTGTGGAGTCAATATTCAATCTCTAAGCAGGGAGGCTTAATTGAAACATAGCTAGTAGAGATAATGGAAATAAAAAGGCACTTCTACTTAGAGTCTGGATATGAAATTTGGAAAGAATTTATAAGGGGATACTAGGTCCTAAAATGTGTGCTCATTTTCTAAATAATATCCATACATTCTTATATACAATGAGTTCTACACATTTTCTAAGATACATAGAATGAAGCCAAATGAGGCCTTTTGGTGAAAATTGAATTATTGAGAGTGGCTTGAGACTTATAAATGAGTTTTTATATATTTTATATTAGGTTAATATAACAGAAATTATGATATAATGAGTTGGAGAAGATGAACTCAATTTTTGACATTTGTAAGAAAGATTGGCTTAGTGAGATGAAGAGACTTTTAGACAACTAGAAAGAGAATGAAGTGATCCGTCAAAGGGAAACTTGAAAAATCAAATGAAAGGTATCAAGAGAATATCTAATATGTAACTCAAAATATCCTTACCACCAAGAAGGCTGATTGTCATTTCATAAGCCAAGGCAAAGGGTAGTTTTGGAGAGCTAGGCAAGGTGTCATGCAAGGTTTTAAACATACACACCACTTGGAGAAAAATAGCATCTCTAGAAGAATAAAACTTGTCTTTGAGGACCTAATGGGTCAGTTTCATACCTTCTTGATATTTTAACTCCTTTTAGACACTTTTATCTCTCTCTCTCTCCTATGCCCTTCATTTTTTCTTCTCTCACTTTCTCTATAGATTAAGCCTTAATTAGTTAAATTGGTATCTTACACCTAGTTATGGAAAAAACTTTACCATTTTTAACCTTTAATCAATGATAACAATCTATTTTTACCTTTTTCATGGAATATTTTTAATATGTAATCTTTATTAGTTGATCTTGGTAAGTGATAGTCTTGTTCCTTGGTATATTTGTCCTTGTTTAGCATTCATGTTTAGTTTGGAATCTTTTTTGTAGGTCTCTTAAAGTTTAAAAGTAAGGTCTAATTATTTATTAAGTAATTTTTTCATTAATTTCATGTCAAGGCCTCTTGACTAGTTGTCTTAGCTCAAGCACTCTTGACAACCTTCATGAGAAACATTGATGTAGAGAGGTAGATTTGGATTAGTGTCATGTGAAGGTTAGTCACCTATTTGAAGTGAATTTACAAATTATTGGTAATGGTTAAACCATATTTTGTTTGTCACCACCATTAGAGTAAATTTCTCTCCATTTTCCTAGAATATGGTAGATTAGTGTTAGAGCCTAAGTGATTCATCAAGAGGAGCTATCCATTTAACATAGATATTCTCCTCTATAATAGGGTACCCATAACATTGAGGTGTTTCCATGATATATAAAATTTGGAAGGATTGAACCACCATCAATAAGGTGAAATTTTTATTGATAATAGGCCTCTTTGTTATGCTTGATTTATGGCCTTTTTGTTTATCATGATGGTCCTGCTTAAAATATTTTAATTTGTAATCATTCATTTAACAATGATATTATATGCATGATAATTATGTAAAACATTTATAAAGACACTTATTTTTAATTAAATTACTTAAATGTGCACACAAATTCACATACAATAAGTAGATATGAGAGATTACACATTAATAATTGATATCAAAGTAGAATACTTGATAGTATAGCAAGCCACTTCGAGTGGGTAACCTCCACAACAATGTAATAAGAGTAGAATAATTCACATATCATGATTAAAGACTAACCACTACATCCTATATATAGTTTAATTATCGATGGTTATTCCATAGGCTAAGCTATCTAAGAACATAGAGAAGTATAACAAGCATATAATAAAGGTATGTAAGCCACAAGTTGGAAACACATAACCCTAGACACACCAATGGTTAAGGGTGTAGTATGCACCTCCCCTTTAAAAAAATGTTGTCCTCAATATTGAGGCAGCTCTGAATGTTTCTACAGAAATGCTTCATCTTCCTACGTGGCATATTCACATAGTATATTCTTTAATTTGATTAGGTACTCTGTAATTGTGTTGGACGATAATTGCTTAGTGTACATGTGAGGGATTGCCTCAGGATCAAAATTAACTTTTCCTTCCTCATGAAATTATAGTAACATTGTTTGAATGGCAAATCTATGTCTAATGAATTTCTTCAGGCATGATACATGAAATACTAGATGCATGTGAGTGGATGAAGGAAACTCTAACTTGTAGGCCACATTACCAATTTTTTTCAAGATCTGATAAGGCCCATAATACTTAAGGGACAACTTTTTATCCTTTATTTGTTACTTTAATGACATATACTTATATGGCTTCAAGTGAACAAAGACCCAATCACCAATGTCAAAATGCCTCTCACTTTTATGTTGATCTACCTGTTTCTTCATGCGATTCTGGGCCATAGCTAAATTTTCATGCAAGCTTACAAGGACCTCATGTTGATAGTTAATATGTTCTTAAACTGCATGAAATTTAAGATGGAATTTCAAGGTTGAAGTGATGGATGGAGGATCGTATCGATATAGTGCCATAGAGGGAGATATTTTGGAAGAACTATGAACAAAAGTATTATACCACCATTCAGCAAGTGGCAAACAATGAACCCATTTATCTTGTTTATCAAAAACAAAACAATAGAGATATCTTTCTAGACATTTATTTACTACTTCAGTTTGTCCATCAATTTGAGGATGATAGGATGAACTTTGAGCCAATTGGGTGCCTAAACATGCAAATAACTTAGTCCAAAAATTACTAGTAAAAATGAGATCCCTATCATTGATAATGATCTTAGGGGACCCATGCAATTTTTAAACTATATTAGGAAAATCAGAAGCTATTGTACTATCAATAGATGGTTGTGATAAAGAAAAAAAATGAGCATACTTACTGAAATGATCTACAAAAAACATGATAACATTTTGACCATTAGATCTTAATAACCCTATAATTAAATCCATAGATACCTCTTCCTAATGCTAGATAAGGATGGATAAAGGATATAAAAGACCTATAGTTTTAATGGTTTCACCTTTGTTTTGTTGATAAATCATACATTCAGCCACATATTTCTAAACATCCCCCTTGCGTCCTTCCCAGAAAAAAATCTTGCTTGATTCTGTGGTATGTTATCAAAAATACTGAATGACCCCCATGTGGAGTTACATGATGTTCCTTAAGAATTTTTTGTTTAATAATAGAATTATTACATAGGTATAATATATCTTTATACCATGTGAAGTTTTCAAATCCACCTAAACCTTGCTAAATATTTTGAATCAAATCTTGGGTAACACTATCATTTTCCTATTCTGATCCTACTTCTTCTAGCCAATCTTCTTGCAAAATGGTTATGTCACACAACAATGTCTCAACTAATTCATCATTTCTGGATAGTGCATCTGCCACCACATTAGCCTTGCCTTTTTTTTAGACTATTTCAAAATCATAGCCTAACATCTTAGTTAGCCAATTGTATTGTTCTTCAGATGACAACTATTTTTTGCAAAAAAATTGAGATTATCATGATCAGTCTTTACCTAAAAGTGATGACCCATCAAATAAGGTCTCCATTGTTTGACTACATGAAAAATTGACATCATTTGTTTGTCATAGATGGGTTTGTGTTGATTTTTACCTTTTATTTGATGACTTTCAAATGCAAGTGGTCTACCTTCTTACATGAGTGTAACACCCATACCATACTCAGATGCATCACATTCAACCATAAAAGTCTTGGAAAAATTAGGAGTGACCAATACTAGAGTGGTGCACATACCCAATTTCAATTTTTCAAATACCTTGGTAGCTATATCAGTTCACTAAAAGGAGTCTTTATTCAATAAAGAGGTAAGTGGGGATACAATGCTACCATAATTTTTGACAAACTTGTGATAGTAACCAATTAGCCCAAAAAATACCCATAGTTGCTCAAGTGTCTTAGGAATTGGCCAATCCACCATTACTTGGATTTTTTGAAGATCCACTTTCACTCCTTCATGAAAAATTAGATGACCCAAATATTGAACCTCACAAGCCCTGAAAGTACATTTTGAAGGTTTGGCATGCAATTGATGTTGTTCCAAAATTAAGAGTACCTATTGCACATGTTGAAAATGGTCTTCCTAATTTTTACTGTAAATGAAGATATCATAAAAAATTACCAAAACAAATTTCCTCCAAAATGGCCTAAAAATAGTATTCATCAAACTCTAAAAATAGATAGTGCATTTATTAAACTAAAAGGCATAACTAGAAACGCATAATGGCCCTCATGAGTCTTGAAAGATATTTTGGGTATGTCTTCATCACAAATCTAGATTTGATGATACCGAGAATGCATATCTAACTTGGTAGAATAAAAAACACCATTCAATTCATCTAGCAAATCATCAATGACAGGAATAGGAAACTTATCTTTGATAGTGTACATGTTGAGTTCTTTATAGTTACGACACATCCTCTAGGTGTTATCTTTCTTTCTCACCATGAAAAATAGAGCATAATATTCAATTTGGCTATGGTGAATGATTCCTGAAGCCAAAATATCCTATACCATCTTTTTAATTTCACTTTTTTGGGCATATGGATACCTGTATGGCTTGATATTGGGTGGTGTACTACTAGGAATAAGTTTTATAGTATGATCATGCATATGGCCAGGTAGATATCTTTTTGGTATATCACCAAAAATAATTGAATGGCCATCAATCACTTGTTGTAGATTAAGAGGTTGAGATGATTGACTTGATTGTACTTCCATGGAAAATAAGTGAGCTACAAATCCTTCATCACCCTTATAGATAATCTTTATCATTTGATGGGATATAACAAGTTGTCAAGATTTAGCTTTTAATCCCCTTAGCTCAAATTTCCTTTCTTCAGAATGAAAGAACATGAATAATTCTTGGAAATTTATCTCAATAGTGCCCAAAGTGGTGAGCCACTATACTCCCAAAATAATTTCAGCTCCACCCATGTGAATAGCAAACATAGGAGAATCCAAAAAAATTTCTCCCATGGTTAGCTTAATACTATGACATTTTCCTGAATAGATGACAGTACTACCATATATAGTAATAAATTGAAATTTTGGAGCTAGATAAATAAAATAGTTCAAATGAGAAACAAACTTACTATTGATGAGGTTGTGCGTGCTCCCAGAATCAATCAAGAAAGTGAATATTTATTTATTAAGGAAACCCATCACCTTAAGAGTTTGGGGAATATTAATACCTAAAAGGTCATGGAAATAAATAGTAGGTTGAGAGTCTTTGGAAAATCCTAAAGAACTTCTTCATCCTCAACATTTACCTCTTCATCATCTTCATCCTCATTGGCACCCTCAATGTAAAACAACATATTTTAAGCAAAATGATGGTCTTTGCTCCATTTTCTATCACAACAATAATGTATCCCTTTATCTCACTTCTCCTTAATTTGTCATTGTGTTAATCTGGTGGGTTTCTGAAATGATGGCGTTAGAAAGTTACAATCACGACCAGTATTGAAACTTTTCCTTTTGACCATCTCTTTTTATTCTGCCATGCATACCCTAGGGATAAGTTATGATATAGATGCTATGTGAAAAATTCAAATCTTGAATTTTATGTTATATTTGAGGCCACCTAAAAAAAAATCAATCAAATTTACCTCAGTGATGTCTTCCACATGTAAGGAGAGATTCTAAAACTGATGAATATAATCCTTCACAGAACCTGTTTTCCATAGTTTGGCTAATTGATTTAAATATCTCTTAGATACATTATTTTGATAATTATTCAAAAACTCATCCATGATAATAGACCATGTAACATGATCATTATTCTTTTTCTTTTGAGCACACAAATAATGATACCAAATGAACTACTCAGGTTCCAGATACAAAGACACCACTATCACCTTATGAGAACTAGGAGTTTGATTTAGCTCAAATAAATTTTCAATTTTTGTAATCCAAGTGATAGGATCCCTATTATCAAACTTATACATGTTCACTTTTGGCAACATTGGTTTCACACTAGTATGATATTTATTGGTGTTGATACAAGGATTTGAATGCTGAAGTGGAGGGTTGTTAGGTTGAAATTAAGATGCAAGGTCGACCAATTGTGTAGTGATATGATGCAATTTAGTGTGAACCCTATTAATTTCTTTTCACATCCATGAAACATTAGTTTTAACTACAACAATGTCATCATGCCTTACCAAATTCTTTATATCATCCTGAAGTTGAGAAATCATTGGATCTAAAGTTGTAGATTCCATGTCTTCCATATAAGGAGTCTTAGGATTTTTTGGTGCCCCTTTTCTTCCTTGAGTTGAAGGACCTTCCATAAACAAACCCTAGGATGGTTTGTACCCCCAAAAAAGTATATCAAGAAATGATACCATTTCAATCACCTCACCAAGATGAATCCCATGAATGCCTTTACATACTAGGGTGAAAAATTTGGCACAAAAAAGTGTATCGATAGAATATACCATTACCATCATCTCATTGAGATGAATCCAATTACTGAAATTGTGCAGAAGGAAAATAAATTTTATAATTTTTTTACAAAATATTTTTTTTTCAAAAAATTGTTTTAAGAAATAATACGTTGGTAGACAAAATAAATTGTTCCCAAATTGCAAGTTATGTTTTTTTATCTCTTTCTTCTCCTAGACACCATGCATCGCTATATCCTAAAAAAAACACTACAAGAAACATGCCCAAATCAAAGCTCTGATATCGCTGGTAACAAAATTACTTAGATGTTCACAAAAATTCACATATAATTTGTAGAGATTAGAGATTACAAAGTAATAATCTATAGCGAAGAACAATACTATATAGTATAACAATGCCAATTCTAGGGGGAAACCTCCACAACAATGCAATAATAGAATAATAATTCATATATCATGATTAAATACTAACCACTACCTCCTATATATAGTCTACTTAGCCATGGTTATTCCATAGGTTGACTTATCTAAGAACATAGAGAAATATAACAAGAATATAAAAGAGGTATGTAAGCCATAAGTTGGCCACACATATCCCTAGATGCACAAATGATTAAGGGTATAGTATTCTTACTTGTAGTTATTGCTTTCTTGACCATGCCTTCCCTTAGTCAAAACCCAAATTCTCCACTTGTATTATCATTTAAAGTGTTTACAATAACTTCAAAGGATTAATTTTTTTTTTATGATTATATTCCTTCTCTATTAGCTCTTGATGTTTGGTCTCCTTTCCCAAGGACCTCTTCTCCATGCTTATTTTGAGGTAATAAATACTTAACGGGAGACAAAGGTAGTCAAAGAGCTACATGTTAATTATGAGAGCATCTCTAAGCTACATTTATTTTTACTTATCTTTTTTTTTAGCACACCATATCTATTTTATATTTTATTACCTATATATGTAATTCATTGAAGGCAAGTTCATTCTATTTAATCTCTAACATGTGATTATAGACTATGCATAAACACTATTTAGGATGTTATTTTACACAACAAATCATAATGTTCCTAGTCAACTCTTTGGGGTCAATGAATTTGGTGATTACTTCTACCATTTTTATTGATATATCCTCTTGATTAATGAGGAACCTAAAGGAATTTAGAGGGTGCCTAAAATATTGTATCCTTACTATTGGATTCAAACATACATGAATGTTATCTATGAGAGGTGGTTGAAGCATTTACCTTCTAAACCAGATCATAATTCTATGGCTCAATTTTTTTGTCCATCATTCTCTTTTCTTATTTTTAATTAAATGCCTCATCTTAATCCTAATTAATAGTGGGAGAATACTCCTCAAATTCCTCAAAGACTATCTTTTTTGTGAACCTTTCTAGTATAACTCCCTCCTGAATTTTTTTATCTCTATGATAGATCTCCTTCTCTCACTCCTCTTTTTAATTCACCACTTCCACATGCATTTATACATCATTTTATACTTCGTCATGAATTTTTTTTTTTTTTTTTTCCTTTATTTTCGATATATTGCTCATTTTTTCTAAATTTCACATTGACGCTTCATCATTTTCTTCCTCAATTGACCTATTATTTCATGTCTCTACGACATGTTATTCTCTCTCTCATGAACCTTCCTTGTTGTTTGACAACATGTGTAACACTTATTTTCATTGACCCTCTATCTTGACACTTAAATTAACTACAAAATTAGAATTTTCTAGGTCATTAGCTTATTAAGGCACAATCTAAACCTATAATGAAATCTATGAGGGGTTATATTGGAATTATTATGTGTCCATGGAAGAATCATGAGTTATAATACTTTTGACTTATTTTTTACCAATAACCCTTATTCTTCTTTCATTCCCCTTATGATTCTTGTTTAGGTGGTTTCTTCTTGCTTATCTAGAAGCATTATATTTATAATTTCATATTTATATTTCATTTTCTAGTTAAATTTATTCTTATTCTCATGGGGGTTGTTTCCAGTCACAATCACATTTATTCCTTATATTTTTCATAAGATTTTCACCTCAGAATTAAATTTAAATTTCCATCTCTTCAAGAAGCCATTTTAGTTCCTTGTGCATGGTAGAATTTTTATTCATTTTCTATCCCCACTCACATTACCACATGCTCTTCCATTAAGAGTCTTCCATGTAGTTTTTTCCTTATCTTTTCCCTTGATATTTTTCATGGCTTGTTTATGTACATACCTTAGTGTACACTTAACCTCTTTAAAAATTAACCCATTTTTACATTTCAACTATATTGGGTTGTATCATGACATTATCAAAATATTAGTCCTCATATTTATAGGTTATCTCTTTGGTGAGATATTTGAATTGAATACTCATAATGAAGTTATCTTAATTAGGTTTAGTTTCATAATCCTTAATATGCATGATCTATTATATCATATTTATGTCCCTTTCCACATTCCTAGAGATAATCCAATATGAAAAATTCAAACACCTGATCATATTTTCCTCATCCTTGTTCCTCATCTTGAGGGGAGTCTAATGTATCATCATATAAAACTCTCCAAATCAATT
Organism: Torreya grandis; assembly: GCA_037957365.1. Taxonomy (NCBI): domain Eukaryota; kingdom Viridiplantae; phylum Streptophyta; class Pinopsida; order Cupressales; family Taxaceae; genus Torreya; species Torreya grandis. The sequence goes on along the minus strand of JARHVA010007606.1, from coordinate 606,334 downwards.
TTTAACCAAAGGTAACACATTAAAAATATAAAACATATCTTGTATCAATGCATGTAATGTATCATACAACCAATCCTTCTTATTCTTGTAATAAATAATCACTTTGACAAAGTATGTATGGGTATTATATTTCTATATGGGGGAGACATTACAAAGTGATGAGATGATGGGTGTATTTGGTGTCCCATCTAGAATCCTTATCTCATCACACAAAATAATTAAAAGTGTTTCCCCTTTCTTAATGAACCACCATTGATGTTCACCTTTTTCATGACAAATATTACATCTTCAACAAATTACAATAATCACCATAGCTAATTAAAATTGTAACCTATTCTCAAAAAAATATGCTACGTGGTTTAATCACTCATGTAGATAGATTGAATGAAATTTTATTTCTATACAATCAAATATTTATCTATTTCATCATCATTATTCTTATTTTCTAGCTATTTATATCTTTTTTAATCAGTCTATCAAACCTATACATATTAATTCATTTCTATTCAATTATTATATAAATTTACTATTTTTCATTTCATCACTTTACTAATAGTTTCTCTTGAAGAGCCTTGTCAGTGCATCAATATCCGTAAACACAAACCTTAAAGTTTATGCCAAGAATGAGGTTGGATCCACTAATTTTAATTTTTAATATATCTTTCCACACCATTTTATCATCCCTTCATTTCTACTAGTATAACCTCCTCTAATTCTCCTTCCATCTTACCTCTTGGTCTAACTGTCATTTAGATTTGATAGATTTTTATATGAGACTATAAAATTGAAGTAGATAAATTAAGTTATATACATATGTTACCTAATACTAAATCATCATGGTTGATACAAGTTTAAGTTTATATTAAGTATTTTATATTGCATGAAACTAGGCATTTAATTAGTGTGAAAACCAACATATTTCCAAATGTATTAGCCTAGATGATACCATCAACCTATAGTTAAGGGTTACTTAAAGGTATTTAAGATGTGTGTGTGTGTGTGTGTGTGTGTGTGTGTGTGTGTGTGTGTGTGTGTGTGTGTGTGTGTGTGTGTGTGTCAATTCAATTCATAAATAATATAAAACATTCGTAATCTCTATTTGTGCTCACATGTTTTCTCTTAGTATTATTTTGATGAGGTAGAGGAAAAAATATTATCTAGGAGGTCTACTAATGATTATAGGATTCAAATATCAATAGTAAAGGTCAAACCAATAAAGTAAACCTAATTTAGTGTTGCCAAATAAGGATACCTAGGTCTTCCTCTTTCCATTTAAGGTCTTCAACCTACAACATATCTTTGAAATTTCCACTTGAGACAAAGCAAGAGATTGTAGAATTGATAAGCCCATCCAAATGTAAAATATCTATCCTTAAACCCTTTAATTAATTTAATTATTAGATTATATATTTATTACTTATTATCATTATGGATGGTTTTATTTATAATTTCAAATGGTATTACTTATATCAAATAAGATGGTATAGACACATGGTTTCAAAGGTTTTGCATTTTCACCTTAGGTTGCACAGATTTCCCATTGGTTGATCACTTCAACACTCACTCTATTATTAGTTTAGTTTTTATAACTATATTGTGTTACCCTACCATTTTTCATTATTTCCTTGTATATGGTATCATTATATGTTATTGACACACCCATTTCTTATCATTGTTGTAATATTTATCTACATTGAGCTCTAGTGAGAGCTTTACCCCATATCACAAGTTTAGGCTTTTGAACCCTTTCATTTAAACTTTGACTATACATTACCCCTTGTTATTTATATGGTTATTATAGCTCCCTACCCAAATTACATGCATACATATACTCTTTTATTATGACCTTCTTTGATTACTAATATATTATGAAAATAATGATAGTTATAGGGTAGTCTAGCCCATTAACACATTATGGTGAACCTAAATTTAATATTATCGCAACTCTGGTTGGATGAATTTCATGTGTTCCATATTTTGTCTTAGAATATTCCACACTATCATCATACATTTTAGTGATGTTTTTAACTTAATTATATCAAACAACCTGATATAGTTTTTTGTTCTTATAATTGTATTATCCAACCTAATACAATTTTGTCTTGCCAACTGTATCAACCAATCCAATACAGTTTGATTATTTAATAATACTGTATTAGTTATCTTCATGTATTTTAGGTTTTTAATAATATTATACCAGCTAACCCACTACAATTTTTTTTTTAGTATATTTTTATAGTTCGTAAACCAAGATAATATTGTCTTATTAGTTTTTAATTTATTAATTATTTTTAATCTTTTTAGCTCTAATTTTCATCATGATGTATCTTATTATCCTCAACCTATTATTATCATAATAGAGTGTCATAATAGTAATATGCCATAGCTTCAATAGATCATTTATGAAATCATAATTCACACTTCACCATCATCCACTTTATTTTCATACCAAGATAGGGTGAGATAAATAAGGGTTACCATTTCATTCCTATGTTTTTCTCCATTGATGGAAATTCTTCATGTTCTAACATACCTCAATCTTACCTTTAGATATATTTAATGTAACATGGTTCAAATAAAGCAATATTGAAACCTAGGAGATCTTAGTCAACTTATTAAGAATTTAGATGACAACATAATTTATTCACCAAATAAGAATATGAGTATGAATAAACTTCCCCTACCTACCACATTAGTTGGAGAAACATAAACCAATGATAGGATTCTCCCTCCCAAGACAAATTTTGTCTCATCTTATATATAACTATAATCCTGTATTTAATGCCTGAGAAGTCTCTATGCAAATTGGTCAACAAATGTAACCTATGAAAGCTTCTAGTGGCACTTCAAATCCTTTATGTACAATATTAGATATTAAAAGTTGTTGATCAAAATAATTAAATAACCATGATTCAATCAAACCATAATCATATTCCTTTTCCCAATAGAGATTCCATTGAAAATATTAATATCTAACTTCAAATTCAAAATTATATGCTTCGAAATATTCAAAATGAGAATTTGGATCGCTTCATTATATCTATGGATGTTGGAAGTATTTATCCAAAAATAACATATGGTGGTTTCTTTACATCTAAAATATTTTTTTAGTATCTATAATGAATGAGTTATATTGACCTTTTAGGCTAGTAAGAGGCTTCTAACTAAAATCATTGTCAACGATGTACTAGAATGGTATAACAAATATCCTAGTCTTTCGAGTACATAACTAGTGGATTTAGTCAATGTTTTAGTTTAGAAATTGTAACATAATGAGATACCTGATCTAATAGACTAAAAATTTTGATCAACTCCAAGAAACTTCATAATGAGTATGCTCATAATTTCATTGAATGATGAAACTCATTAGAACATAAATTGAATCAAAAAATGAGTGAATAAACCTTTTGAAACTCTTTTTAACTGTGCTTAAGTCCCCTCTAGAATACAAAGTTTATATAATATGTCCTCAATATTTAGTACAAACCTTTAACCATTGAAAAATATATTACTTCCTCATGACTCAATTTGAACCATCTCAAAACAATAAAAATATTTTTACAAATCTTCAACCAACATAATAAATGATAATTACTTTCCAAATCATCCACCCCTAACCAAAATAGGATAATCTCCCTCTATTTTGTGTTTAGGAACTTGTGAAGTTATTATCTCTTTCTGAAGCAACTATTCTTTCTTTCTCATCCCCCCTTCACCATGGAATGATCAAAAAAATTGTTTGTCGCATGCTGACATTGGCCATTCTCATGAGACATGTCATGTACTTCAATTTTTATTTTGTAAATATCATTTGGGAATAAAACCTCATTCATGAAATTTTAATCAAAGAGAATCATAAATAATACCTAAAAGATTGTAAGAAAAAATATATTCAAAATAAATCTGCAAATCAAAATTCTCAAAAAATATTTAATAAATATGATCCTGATAGATAACATTCCAGTAAATTTGTTTATGATATTGACACCAAATATGATCATTATTACACTAATTTAAATTTTTGAATATGACAGTGGCAAACTATTATTTTATGCAAACTAGAAAATATCCAATTAATAATTTTAGGAATGATTCCCATGACAAATTGATTCTCAAGGATAACACTATCACCACTACCTGCTTTTATAATTTTTTATAAAGTAGAAAGCATGCTCCACCATCAGATCCTCTAACTAGAATATAAAATCCCTCCAATACTTAACGTCCCAAGGTCACTCTTATAAGTCAGAGTAAATATCATTATGGTGCTAATATAAAATCATAATGGAACTTCTTAGATGAACATAAATCTCTACCTTCCAAAATTGTCTTAAGGGAAAGCATGAGAAATTAAACATTTAATAAAAAATATCTCATGAAAGTATTAAAATATATAGAGGAATCCCCATATAGTGGTATTCAACTACCTCCGCAACATTTTAAAGGTCTAGGATGATTAGAATTCCAAGCCATTAAACCATATCTCATCATTATGCCTTAAGAAACCTTCCATATAATTTTATAAATAAAAGTTAATTAGAAATGAAATATTATTGGAATATGATGATCCACATATATTTATTATTATCATGATCAATAATACCCTAATATGTAAATTTTTAGTGGATTGAGTTTTGGGAATTCATGCAGGAGCACCACCATTATTCTCAATATTGGTTTATTCTTTCAATGTTTTGAGTCATTATATGTATTATAGGTTTTATAGGAAACTTAGGAGACATTTATATGTCCTAGGTGTCCTAAAAATTTGAATTTGAGACAACTAGGCATGTTCCTACAAAGATGCCAAATTCAAATTTTTGAATTCCTTATTATAGTTTTGAAGTATTAAACATGGTTTTGATAGGCTTAAAAGTTTTATATTGGTTTGTTTAGATGTCTAAGAGGGTTTATGATGGTTTATATTTTTTTTCCACCTTTTTTATCCTATATGTTATGTTGAAACTTTTGCAACATTCTCAAAATGCATTTTATTTATGCTTAAGCCTACATTGGAGGAAATCAAGAAATAGTTAGAGCGCTTATAGGATGATATATATTGTATTTAAAAGATAAAAGGGATAATTGAAAAATTGATATGTATAATTTTATGTAAAATAAATGGAAAAAGTGATTCAATTTTTTTATGAAGGGATTGGCTATTTTGAAATTCTATGTATGACTATCTTCAAAAAACGCAAGTCCATGAATGAAATAATATTCTATGGATTATTGTCAATGATTTTAAGAATAATGGTAAGTGATAATTATTTTATATGTTAATTAATTGGTGTAATTTTATTTGAATATTTTATCTAAATGTGTGTGTGTGAGAGAGAGAGAGATATTTATTACTTTAGAATTTTGTGCATGACTGTGTGAGACAACTTTGATGTAAAAGATTCCAAGAAGGTTAGATAATTGGTATTGTGAAGTCATAATATTTATATGAAAAATTATTTTTTAATATTTTTTTAAGTATTTGTGTACCTTAAAATATATTATTCATCCACATAAGGAAATGAGAATAATTTAGGCCTACAATAGACTGTGTTGACACAATCAAGTTTCTAATCTTGAGAAAGGTTATTTTGACTGATTTCAGGAAATTTAATGAGTGAAATGGTGTTATAATTTAGTGAATATATTTATGTATTTTGTTTTCACACTCAAAAAAATTGGATAAGACAAAATTAACATTCAAATATTGAGTTTCCTAACCACACTCCTATACCATGTTTTCATTTTGAACAGTCAAGGTGGAAACTCTAATTTCTCAATTTATTTAGAGTTTAATTGAGTTTAATTTCCATGATATAATGTGTATTAGGTTTTATAATACATAATAATATAATTTTATTCTTTAAAACATCACTTTTAACTTTAAAACTTCATTTTGTTATCTATTAGCGTGTGTAAGAACCTAGTCTAGTGTATTTGGCCATTTTTAGGATTAGACATATAATAATTATTTTAAAATTTAAAATATGATTTTTAGATTACTTATAGTCTCATAAAATTCAATAAACTATTTAATTTTATTTTTTTCACATGTGGGGGAATTAGGAACCAGAAAATTAGTTTTGAAGACCAACAAATCTAATTTGAGAACTAGTTTGGAGAAGTCAAGTTCAGTTAATAAAATTTATTTGGGAATTATGAAACAAAATTTTATGAAAGGATGAATTAAATTAATAGGTATCTAAAAATATGTTTTCTTCATATCAACATTGTATATTTTTCAAACCACCCAAAAAGGTGCTTTGTGAGGGCTATAAGGAGTATACCTAATTGGGAGAGACAAGTGCAAGGTAGTCTGTTTCCCATTAGATTATGCTTAAGAAAATTTGTGTGATGTTGTAACAAGGTCATGGGTATTTTAAATTTTTCCTATTATAAATTAAAACCCTATAAAAGTCTCAAACCATTTAGATTTATCCTTTGAAAGGGCTATACAAGATAGTCCCAACTGAACAAGATTGTAATTTGATGTGTGCAACTCTCTCCCTCTACATCATATTGGTATAAAATCAAGTTGAATACTTGAAAAATTCATAAATAAGTTTGAAACTCTTTAGTATAAGACTAAATTATTTATTTTTTGGTTAGTTATAGTCAAGAAGCCAGAATGCCACCAAGGAGGTATCAAAGAGGAGGTGGAAGAGCATGTATCCAAATAGGAGATGCAATCCTAGAAGAGTTAAAAAACTTGAGAGAGAGTTTTGATTTAAGGTTGATATTAATAGATTAAAATAAAATAATAAGAGTGGTAACATGGGATACTAGTGATAATGAAAAAGAACCAAAATCAACAGAAGAACAACAAGGAGATGAAGAACATGAAGATGAAGGGATTGATATATTGATAAAGATAGTGATGAAATAGGGGACAAAGATAAAGATTGAAATTCCTAATAATGCAGGTAGTATAGATGGTGAAGAGTTGATTGATTGGATCACATAACTATATAAGTATTATGATTATGATAATGTACCTAATGAGAACAAAATGAAGTTTCCTTCCAAAAAATTGGAAGGACATGCATATCTTTGTGGGATTATGTATAGAATTAGAGGAGAAAGAAAGGCAAGGCCAAGATTAAATCATGGGATAGAATGGTAGCTAAGTTAAAATCAATTTTTTTTTCTTAGGGATTATCAAACTAAATTGTTCAAGAAGTTGTAGAATTTGAATTAAAAGGAGAAGAGCATCATGGATTACACCAAGGAGTTCCACCATCATATAAAGTCACATATAAGAAGATCTGGATAATATTTTAAGGATCATAAATGGTTTATGATATAATTTTTAGGATGAAATAAGTTATATATGTCCAAAAACACTTGAAAAGTGTTATCATTATGCTTTAAAATTAAAAAAAACAAATTAAAAAGAAGAGAAATCCAACACTCAAGGGATAGAAGTAAACCTCTTATAGGTAGAGGAGAGTATGTAGAAAGAAGTTAGATACCAATAGATGAAATATGAGAAAATATTTCAAAAATATAATTTCATACAGTCAATCCAATAGGTGGATTCAAAAGTAGGAGACCATGCTTTACAGGAGGATACACACAAAGAGGAAAATGTTTGAATAGATTCAAAGGTAAGTGTTTTAAATGAAATAAGTTTGTTGATTATAGGTTTTGGGAGTGTCCATAAGACTCTCAAGATAATTTTTTCAAACTAAAAATAGCAACCAAGTGGTGTATGTAAAGGAGGAGAGTGTGGGGTCTCAATCTCACATAGAGGAGCCATAAATTGTTGAGCCTTTGTTGATGAGGAGAGTGTTGATAAAGCCACCTAAAGATAAGAATCTTACACAAAGAAATACCTTATTCAATAAAACATGTAAAATTAAAGGTAAGTGTTTTAAAATGGTAATTGAATTAGGTAGTATAGATAATTTAACGTCTGTTGAAATGGTAGACTAATTTGTTTTGAAAAGGTTGCCAGATTTAACTCCATAGAAAGTCTCATGGTTGCAATAAGGATAATATGTTATTGTTAATAAAAAATATTTGATCAATTTTTGGATTGGAAAAAATAAAGATAAAGTCCTATGAGACATTATACCAATAGAGGTTTATCATGTGATCTTGGAAAAATTATGATAGTATGATACGAGGGCCATTCATGATAGAGAGAGAAATACCTATACCATTGAAAAATAAGGACATAAGCATGAAATTGAACCATTGAATGAAGATAATACAATATAAAAATGAATTTATAAGGTGTTTTTGATACGTGAAAAAGAGTTCATGTAGCCAAATAAGTAAGATGAGGTAATTAGTATGTTATTTACTCAGTAAAAGATAAAGGTTACAGATTATAAAGAATCTAATTTATCTTCCAAAAATCATATTTTATCCAATGAGCATATGATAAAATCATTTATAGTGTTTTCTATAAATTTTTCTTCTATAATAAGTATGGATTATCTTGAAGGTATTATTCATAAATTTATTATGTTAAATAACATTTTCATGGATGGCAATACATGCAACAAATTATCAAATTAACGATCAATAGAATAAGAGTATGAGGTTGTATTGAAATACAACAATAAAGATTTCAAATTTGGAGAGAAAAATAATGAAGAGAATGAATTCTATAACAAGTCCATGATGAGCAGTGAAGATTACAAGGAAGATATTGGCATAGATAATGTAGAAGAAAAGGATGTTCTAAAATTAATGAAGGGTGAAGAGAGAGTGAAGCAAGTGGAGGATAATAATGGACATCTCAAGGTCCATTATGAAAATAATAACTATTAATATAGTAAATAAAGGATTAATACAAAGTATTGGATCAAAGATTATGATACAAAAGTGGTTTTATTTAATGCATTTATTGTATTTTTAGGTATAATTAAAGAAGATTTAGAGATGAGATTGATTGATGTCAAAGAATAAAGATACATATTTGTATAGAATATAAAAATGTATATATCCTTGTCACTCTTGAGAAGAACATTAGATATAGGAGGTATATAGGGAATATAAAGACTGTTGAAAAAATGATATGATATTTTTAAGTATTTGTATCAAAATATGATTCATGACTAGGAGCCTATGAAATATTTTAACGTTGGTAGCACGATGCAGGAGCATCACTATTATACTTAGTTTTGGTTTATTATTTAAATGTTGAGTCATTATAGGTATTAGAAGTTTTAGTGTACATTTAAGAGTATTTTATAGGTCCTAGGTGTTATAAATATTTTAGTTTGATACATCTAGGCATTTTTACACCCAAAATTCCAAATTCAAAATTTTGAAATAATTATTATAGTTTTGAGTTATTAACATTGGGTTTTATATATTTAAAAGTTTTATATTGGTTTATCTTGGTGTCTAAAAGGTGTTAGGATGTTTTCTAGTGTTTTTATACCCTTTTGGTCTTATGTATTATGTTTAAATTTTTTTAACATACTAAAACTGCATTGTATTCATGTTCAAGCCTGCGTTGGAGGCAATTAGGAAATAGTTTGATTGTTTCTATAATGATATATATTTCATTTATAAGATATAATTGGTAATTATTGAAGTGAGAAGAATAATTTTAAGTCCAATAAATAGAGAAAAATATTCAAAATTTGTATGAAGGGACTGATTGTTTAAATGTTTTGTGTATGACTATCTTGGGAACAAGCAAGTTCACGAATGAAAGAAGATTTTATGGAATATTGTGAATGATTTTCAGAATAATTGTAAGTGAGAGTACATGTATAATTTAATTAATTTGTGTAATTTTACTTAAATATTTTATCTAAAGGCGAGAGAAAAAGAGATATTTAATACTTTAGAATTTTGTGCATGATTGTGTGAGATAATATTGATGTTGAAGATACCATGAAGGTTAGAGTATTAGTATTATGAATTAATAAGAGTTACTTGGTAAGTTATATTTTTTATAAGTTTCTAAGTTTTGTTGTAAATATAAATATATCATTGGACCAAATAAGGAAATGAGAATAATTTAGGGCTACAGTAGACTATGTTGACACAATCATGTTTATAATCTTGAGAAAGGTTACTTTCATTGATTTTGTCCATGTTAAAGAGTAAAATGGTTATATAAGGTGGTTAATAGATCTATGGAATAATTTTTCACACACAATGGCTAGAGAATATGAAATTAGCATTCAAATATCTATGTTCCTAACCACAATCCTATACCCTATTTTAATTGTGAACAGTCAAGGTGGAAACTCTAATTGCTTAGTTTATTTAGAATTGAAATAAGTTTTAATTAAATTATATAAGGTTTATTAGGTTGGAACATACCCTATACTATAATTATATTCCTTAAAACATCTATTTTTTGTTAAGTGTTTTTACCACTTCATGTTACCTCTTAGCCTGTGCAAGGACCTTGTTTAGGGTATTTGGTCATTTCTATAGCTAGGCATCTAGACTTTATTTCATAATTTTATATTTGAAATATAGGTTGGTGTTAGTTTCCTAAATTTTAATAAACTATTAAATTTGTGTTTTGGCATGTGTGGGGGATTTAAGAACCAAAACTCAGTTTTGAAGACAAAGAGACAAAACATGAGATTTAGTTTGTAGAAGTCAAGTTAAATTAATAAACTTTCATTGTGAATTGTGACATAATTTTTTTTATAAGGATGAAATAACTTAATGGGTATGTAAAAATGTAATATGTTTTCCCAAAAGTGTTTTATATTTGTAAAACCACCCAAAAAGGTGCTCTAGGAGGGCTACTAGGAGAAGACCTAATTATGAGATACAAATGTGAGATAATGTGTTTCCCCTTATTGTTTTTTCAAGAAACATTGTGTGATGTTTTAATAATTTAATGTGTATTAAAAATTATCCTATTCTAACTTGAAACCATGTAAAAGTCTCAAACAATATGGATTTGTCCTTTGGAAGGGCTATTGTAGAGATAGTCGTAATTGAACAAGTTGTTAATTTAATGTGTTTAACTCTCTTCCTCTGCATCAATAATTATTCTCACTTCCATTTGGCTAATCCAAAAAAAAGGATATTACAAACATGACTACATACAAACTAGACTTACATGTCATGGATTTGATAAAATATACCAAAATCCTCTTGGTTACATTTGGCCCACTCTAACTATTGGTCCCAAAGAAATATGCACCAATATTATGGTTTTATATCTTCCACTATCATATACTCTTCTTTTAGGCCATCCTTGGACCTATTCTATGAGAGATATTGCCTCTTCTAGTATTGAGTGCATTAAGTTATATATCGATGGAAAGTTTTATAAACATGAAGTTGTTCCAAACCCAAGGGGTCTCAAATTTAATAATCCTAAAACATAATATCACATTCTTACTATTCCTCACATTATTATTCCCCCTTTTTCTGAGTTTTTTTGGCATGCATTCCTATTTTCAATTTAGTATTGCCAGTTCTAATGATGACTATCCCAATGAAATACAAATCATATGTAATGTTACTAAATCACCTCCTTAACTAGTAGATTGGAATCCTCAAAATCTCTTACAATTATATCAGACAATTACCTTATTCAACGAGGACAATGAGATCTCCATTCCTTAAAATTTTCATGAAACTTCCTGTATAGAAGATGATTTAACATCCAATGACCTAGGGATGCCCAAGATTTAATAGGATCCTTTATCCCAATGTACTCAAAGCTTTAGTAAATTTGTTGTGTCCACTAGATAAAAATCCAATGAGAACTCTTAACAACCTATAAGTGCTTGTAATATTTCTCTATCATATGGCATATAGTACACAATTACTAAAGCCTAATTTTGGAAATTGGTTCTATTCAATTATCAAAATTACTTATCTAATATGGATGATTGTCATCAATATGTCCATATAGTTCATACTTATTATTATTCTAGTAATGAATAAAATTAATTAGAACTTCAAGGCTATGCTTCTCACATCGGGTTCACTAGAATGTATAGTCGAGATATGATGACTTATAACCATCTGGTTTCTCTCAATAGACTAGGACTAAATAAGGTCACAATAATAAATGTAACATATACATATAATGAATGTAAGGACCTAGAATAATTGTAGACCTAGCAGTGGCTAATCAACACTCAAATTTCTGAATGATAGGGTTCAAAAGCGTAATACTATGATATGGGATATATATCTCATAAGGTAAATTATCTTCACCTTTTAACTATAATAAAACATTTTCTTGCATGTGTCCATCCTCCTTCTTCATATTGATTTAAAATATTGCTACATTAGCTTGTCTTATACATAGCTTGTAATCACATTTTAAGGGAAATTGTTATGCCTCTTTAACTATATACAACATCAAAAAATAAAACTTGTCTTGGATACTTAGATTCAAGTAGTTTTTGTATATATATACCTTGTCTTTATCTAAATAAACATGAGATTATCTAATAGTTAACCTATAAAACTCTTCATTGCACTTGTTGGATGTCATCTACTTTGTATCCAATTTTGTAACTTTTCCACTAAATTTAGTTAATAATTTAAGTGTATATATTTACATTTTATATTGGTTTCAACTGTATCCCACTTTATAAATTTGTTTTACCTATTTTTCTTCTCTCCTTTAAAAAATCTACATTCACCTCCTCTGTTGGTCTTAGTCTTATAGATTCTATTCTAGGTTTTAACTATTATCATCATTTATGTCACCAACATGCAAAAAAAATCCATTCTTTTACCAATTTTATAATTACTAATTCTTGTGTTTATTAACTTTATTACACCCAACACTTTGATCCATTTTATTTTCCACAAATTTAGCTTCATTTATTTCTTTATCACCTCAAGTTTTAAGGCAAAACTAAGGTGGGTTAAATATAACAAGAAAATGAATAAAAAAATTGAAAAAATAGTGGAGATGAAAGAATATGAGTTAGAAGAACGCTGAAAAAAGATAAAAATAAATAAAAATGTAATAGTAGAAGGTGTATTAGAAAAGGATATGGTAGTGATTACGTTTCATGAAAAGATAATCTTTGTGAATAAGAGCTCATAATTTCTTAATTATATTGTTTCCTGAGTAAGAGTTCATAATTTTTTAGTTTCAAATTTTCATGTAAAAACATCCTAATCACATATAAAATCCTATATCACCTAAAACTAATATAAAACTAAATTCTAATTTTAATTTGATTTAATAATTTTGTTTCTGTTTTTTTTATATTTAAATTTAATTTTGTAAAAAAATTATATGATTTAATTTTTATTTCCCAACTTAATATAATAAATGAAGAAACCAAATATTTATTAAAGAAATAGATCTATCTGATATTCTACTTGGAAAGTAGCGTTGAGCATTAATAAAAAAGAAAGAAAAAAATAATAGTAACAAATAAAATAAATTTAAAACAACCAAGGGTCTAAACTAGGACACATAATGCTTTTCTTTTCAGGAGCTATAATAGTGCCACATGTTAGATGTTTAAATAATATTGGGTGACAAAAGTCTTTCATGTTGGTATTCTAGCTAGAGTTGCAATCATGCATCCTTAGTCGGAAAAACGGTCTTGAGTCATATTATCTTAGCTACGAACATTGTACATAGTTAACCGTTCTATAAGTTGATCACAAGAAATTATGTTTTACCAGATACATAGCAACTTAGGTGCAAGTGTAAATTTAGAGGACCATGTGTCGACACCAAGCTGCAACACGATGTTGGTGAAAGTTGTGAACAAAGCTTATGCCTTAATGCGAGAGCTTTTCAACATTGCACCCACCTGGGATATATATTCAGCAAAGTTATCTTAATCGTCTATTCATCCAATCTAGCTAGCTCCACCCAAAGTGGCCGTGCAAGCAAATCAGTACAATAGGTACGAGTGGATTTGTTATTTTAAGAAGATAATAAAAATGATATGGACAATTATATTTTTTTTCATGTATATAATAGCGGTCGAGTAATTTTTAATACACATTAAATTTATTTAAGAAATCTATCAAAGAAAGATAGGATAAGTCATTCATGGGATTGAATCAATAGAGAGTTTGGAGAGAACATTTAGAGAAATTTTGTACTATATAATAATAGAAGAAAAACGTTCAATTGTTGGGCATTATATGTTTCCCTATGTGTACAATAGTGGTCGAGTAATTTTTAATACATATTAAATTCATCTAGGAAATCCATCAAAGAAAGATAGGAGAAGTCGTTACTGAGATTTAATCAATAGAGAGTTTTGGGAGAACATTTAGAAATTTTTTGTACTATATAATAATAGAAGAAAAACATTCAATTGTTGGGCAGTTTAAGAAGATAAATGATAAACATAGATATGATATGCAGTACTATGTGTTTTCACTATGATGATGTTTAATATATACAATAACTATCAACTATCCCTTACTATATATTGAATTTATTTAGAGAACCAACTTAAACAAGATAAATGAAGTCATTGTTAATATTAAATTAATAGAAAGCTTGGGAGGAACATCTAAACGTATTTTATATTATTATAATAATAAAGTGGAAGCATTCAATAGTTAAGTAGTTCAAGAAGACATGTAATTAACCTAGAAATAAATTGTTGTTGTTTATTGCAGGAAGGAGAGACGGATAATAATTTGGCGAAGTGTTTTTCTTGATAGGTAGAGAGAATTATAACATTAAAATCTGATAATTGTTAAAAGACTAGAAATGGATAATTTGGAAAGATACATGTAAGAGAATGCATTTTGTTGTAAAGTTAGGTAAAGAAGAAATTGCATAAAATATGTGGCAATTTAATACAAAAGAAAACCTACATTGACTTAGTTAATATAATAGGAGAGTCCATTGTAATACATGTTTTTTTTTTCACTTTAGTTTTTATGAAAATAACTAATTTTTTGTGTGAGTGGATTGTATATTTATTTTGTGAATTCTTAACAAAATGTAAGTCTATAATAATGAGTTAAGAAGATAAATAGTAAATTTAGGTGCATTAAATGGAAACCTTTATTGTATAATTTTCTATCCAATATTTTATTAATAAATCTATTTATACTATGAAAATCTTAGCCTTCCATTTAACCAAAATTTTTTTTGAGGGCATTAATTTAAATTTTGTAATCACATAATACCATTAGTTTTTTATTATTTTGAAATTTTCCATTTCAAAGAAACGCGTAAACCCATACTCGAAGTCGTGGGCCGAATGGAGGATGGGTCGTCGGTCGATAACCACGTTCGACAAGTTGGGATTCGGGTACGTAAAGCGATTCTCGTAATAATGTAAGTTGGTACTTGCTAGGAAACAACATTTGTTTTCAAATACAAAACGCGTACGTGAGGTTCATCTACAGCAATTCTCGTGACTTTTCCCCATCTTTCTAACACCCCAGACATGGGACTCAGCCTATGCATTGTTCTACACCTGACGAAGATCAATATATCACCAAAATGAAGGACATAGTTATAACAACAAGCAGCTCATGTTATGGCAGAAAAATTCTCAAAGTTTCTCTTTATAGAAAAATTATCAACAGGGTTATTTCCAGGCGAAGGAGAGAGAGGAAATTAAATTTTCTGTATGGAAGGCTGAAAGGGTTAATACGTAAATCTATCAAGGTAATTTAGAATGTCTTTTTTAATACATAAGTTTTGTTTCTGCCTGTTTTATGTTTTAGCAACGGTTTATGCAGCGAACAGAGCATGCTTCGAACTCTAAAGGTTTTTCGGATAATGAAAGCTGCAGCTCGTCCAAAATGGCGGATACAAATAATCTCCCAGAAACAGCTCTGCAGGTACTTTTGAAGGGAAAAGAGGGCATATATCATATAATTTAGTAGATCTCATCATCTATTGCTAACACATCTGTTTTATTAAGATTATTAGATTAAAGCAGTGGGATGTGGTGGGCATTTCTATGCAGGTTTTGAATCTTTTGGAGGTGGATGTGTCTGATATTAGTGCTGAAAAAGCGGAATGACTTGGTGGAACTGCAGGACGGAAAAAAATTATTTAATTAAGCATTCTGTAAATAATGTTTCTAGAGGTTTACACTGTTGATTTCATGGAAGAAAAATCTAGTTTCTCTGTGTTGTGGGATTTTCTCGCCTGCATTGAGCTTTTCAGCAGTACTTTTGTAAAATCATTTGGTTTAAAAAACAATGGGAATCTTACCTTGAAATGGGATGAGTTGTGGTGTATCTGATTTTTTTTTTTAAAATATTGAGAGAAGAATGTGGGGTTGCCACCATGCCCTCAGTCACGAGCAACAAGTATAGGTCGACAGATCTCATCTCTTGCAAAAACATTCACTATCAACATTTTGTCATAAATTAAATGAATTGAGTTGTTAACCACCAAATGATTAAAGCAAAAACCCCGGTTA
>JARHVA010007606.1:572500-582500 GCA_037957365.1 Torreya grandis | reverse complement strand
GCTATCAGCTTATGGGTATCATGGCACCAATTTATATACTTTGGTAATGTGTTTGATTATGTGGTCATGGTTTAGGATCAATATATTCAAGTAAATTTAATTAAAAGGAACGTTATGATATCTAGATCCTGATTGTATTTTATAAGTGATAATATTATGTACAAAATGGAGAAATTATGGTTGAATCATTAAAGCTTTCCCATCATAAATATAAAATAATAGTATATGTTTCTAGGAAATAATTATATTATATATCTAGTTTAGAACATGATCAAATTTATGATATCTGATGTTGATGCAAGAACCCTCATAAATAATGAATGCTCAGACCTGGTATTGTAATTATTTATTTTCTTTTTGACTCCTTTCTCACCATGTCAAAGTGTTAAATTTTAATTTTATATGTTTGCTTCTTTATAAATTTAGGTTTTGATGTTTCATACTAAAACCACAACAAAAATTTATCCAACAATCACAATGATTCTGTAAACCTTCCCAATAGTTCAAAAACTACCGAAATGATTTTTCTAACCATTAAATTAGTTTCATAACATTCCCCTCTATCAAGCATCAGTTTGGCCACCATTGCATGTTATTTTAAATTCACTTGTATGACACATGTTTTATATATTTTTCATGTTTTGGCTAGCATTTTTCATATTTTTATATTTCATTGGCCACACTATTGTTTGATTTCACTATAGTCATGTTCAAGAAAATTTTAACTACCTCTAAATTAAATTGAACAAGATCTATGTAAATATTTAGTGAACTTGTCAAAGCATAATCTTTAGTCCCACTTATTAGCATAAAGTAGTCACATACAATAGCGATATCCCCTTAAAATATCTTGATATTGGGTCACTCATATAAATAAAACATATTTTTTTGAACTTATATTGATGAATATGTAATGCATATACTATTTTTTTTCAAATATTTAATAAATTGGTAACTATTTTATGTGTATATATGTGTATATACATACATACATATATATACAAACATGTGTGTGTGTGTGTGTGTGTGTGTGTGTGTGTGTGTGTGTGTGTGTGTGTGTGTGTGTGTGTGTGTGTGTGTGTGTGTGTGTGTGACAACTCAATTTCGATTCATCTCAATTTCCTACATGCTAGTAAATATAATCATAGTTATAAAATTATAATTATTTTTATATCAGATTAGGTAGCATAAAAAGCAAACTAAAATAAAAAGTTTGAATTTAGACTTGTATTAAAAATTTACAATTTATGAAATCAAAAATTATATTGCATGCATACAAAATATGAATCATGGATTTCAGTTTCTATTCCATATCTAAATTTTCAAATGAATCTTACTTCTCTCAAAATGTAAATATATTAAAAAAACCAAAAACTTCATCCCTAGTAAGTGTAATTAAATATTTTCCATGAAAAATATTATAAAGTAAATAAATAATGGCAACTCCATAGTTTAGTCTTAAAATATGTTTTATTAGCAATTTCATGAATATTACTCAAAAAAGGAACACAAAAATAGAAGATTTTCTTTATTTTAATTTAACACATTCATTTTTTAATAATATCATAGCATATTTATCATTTCTAAGGCCTCATTAGGCATCAAAAATCAAATAATACATTACCATACAAAACATTTAACTTCAAAATCAAAAAACATACACTTTGCCCAATCAAATAAAATCAAACATACAAACCAAGAAAAATAATGAACACTTCCCAAACCTCAAACAAATGTTTCCTTGACTTAGACAATTATTTATAATTATAATCATTTAAATATATAAGTAATGTTTAAATTAGTATCATACCATATAATAATAATTACATTCAAAGTGCTATAAACTATGATGTCATGATATACCACTTTATCTGTACTACTTTACTTAATATCATTATTATCTAGTTGAATAGTCTTAATGAGAAAAAGAGATTGACACAAGACCAATTGGAAATATGCATTCACCTTTTACCATACTAAACCTATATCATACATATTTTATTATTTCCTTTGATCATATCATTTGGTCTAGCCTTGTCGAATTTCATTCACTTCATAGATGACATTGTCCTAGAAAAGATCAACACAATAGAGATTAGTATATACCTAGAGTCATCTAACCCATATTAAACTAATTTATAGAACATAAAATATAAAAATATATTAAATCTCTTATCATCCTCAATTTTAGATATTCTTATGATTCCATCATAGTTCAAGCTTATATCCTTATTGAACATTAAGATGAAATTAAGATATTTTTATATAGACAGAAACATTGTCTACCACTTACTATTCAAAACCACATGTAGGTAACCCATCAAAATGAACCATAAATTATATTGATTCCCATTCACCCACCTTAACCAAACCATTATAATTATCATCACATCATATGTTCTTTACCTATCTCAACTAGACCTCATGAAGTTAAGCACACAAACATTGTCTTATTAATTTATCTATGTGCAAATATGGTAAAATATATGTGAATAAATTATATTAGTGTGTTTCATCCTATTTATTTAAGTCATACCTATATCCTATTCCATTTATTATATGGGTGTACACACATCCCTTAAAAATGTCTAGATAGGGGTTTGAAAGTAATTTTTATATTTAATATTATACAATAGAAGTATTTAAACTCTCAATGAAATGTATTTATATAGTTAAAATAACACATTCAAATCAAATTATGGAGAACCAATAATTATTATATAATAATTATTCGTCCACCTTGCTAACCAAATCTCCCATGGTGACTCAAAATTTTTGAGGTATTTTGGAAATTGCTAGAAACTACTATGACTAACGATAAGACTCTTACCACTAGAGGTGGTGTCTACCATTAAGTCCAGACTATACCTCACATCAAAATTCAAATCATTGACACATAAATTATGATGAGGTTATATAAAAATGTTGAGAGGAACCATATTTTAAAATATGGACAAAATACATTAAAACTACCTCAACATCCTTTGATCACTAATCAAACAACTTTCACCCCTTCTGAGTAGACTGTATTAATTCCTCTAGATCCATCCATCATTAATTTTTTTTATCATTCGTTACTAATAGTATATTTAAGATCCTCATATGAGATAGTCTCTAAAACACACTACTAAGGCTACATCATATGAACACATCTTAAATTAGAAGCTTGCATTTGATATTTGGAGAGTAACCAATCCTCTTACAAAAGCATTAATTTTAACCAAGGCATGACTTGAAAACTTAATAACCAAGTTCATTTTCCTTTTCATCCCATTAAAGTGGAATATAATGAACCATCATACTACTAGTGCACCATAATTTATGATGGTTATACATCAAATGCAAACCCTATAGACATTCTTAATTTTGGAGTACCCAACGATATGGCATCACCCCTACCTCCATCCAATGAACCTCCTACCAATGTTCCTTTTATTGTATTTTTAGTTTTCCCTATCCTTTCTATATGCAATTGGATTAAGGATATCATAAGTATGGATATTTATTTTATCAATAAGATGTATTTATGGTAGAAGAGAGATTTTAAGATCTTGAATAATAGGTGTATAACATGTATATTTATATGAGAATTATTGATAGGTTCAAGTTCATCATGGATATTCTCATGGAGAATATTAGAGTTTATATAGAGGTACCACAATTAAATGAGTATGGTGTTCATGATTAGGATAATATGAAAATAAAATATCATTCCAACTAATCTCCATCTCCTATAAATGCTAAGAAAAGATAGAGATTCAAGCATATAATAGAGATGTGAATCTGGAGAGGCTAGGCCATTATATATGCCAAAAAAAGTTTTGTTTCATCTTGAGTTAGATTAATAATATCACAATAATTTTTTTCACAATTTCCAAATCACCCAATCAATCTTTAACTAGGTTTGAATGTTATGTTCATACATTGGTTCTTACCAATCTTGTTTAAATTAATATATAGACAATTTTAAGATGCTTAAAAAGAGTAATTTTTATGTTATTTAGTATGATAAATAGATGTCCAAGATTTTTAAATTTATTATGCAAAATCAAGGCTATTGTGTTTAGGAATATACAATTGAGGTTTGCAAGTAGGATTTCCTAATGGTAGGAGATATAATAGACCATGAAATGTTGATAAAGTATTTTGATGGTGAATATGATTCCATTTTTGGTGAATTGTAATTTTCGAAAAGCTTAAATATGTAAGCTAGGATTGTTTTAATATTCACTTCTTTGAATAAAAATAACAATAAAGATCCATCTTATTATCAGAACATTCCTAAAAATAGGGTGATTCTAAGAAAATGAGTAAAGTAAATTTTAACTATATGCTAATATTGTTTCTAATAATGATGGTAAAATAAATTGTGGGTATTATTATATTAATGTTCATTCCAAGAATTTTTTTTAGATGTTACAAGTAGAATTGCTTCCATTCAAGAAATATAAAGCAGAAGAAGGATATGCCCTCTATCAAAGGTGAAATTCACATCAACATACATCCACTCCCAATGCTTTAATAATACCCATACATTGAAAAAAAATATAAATGTCATCAAAATAGAGGGGCATCATAAATTTTTTGACATAAAGGGATTAATTTACAAGGCACCATGTATTAATATTCATTTAGTGCATGGTCTCGCTCCATTATGTTTTCCTGATTTTTGAACATAAGTTTACAATGATCCAAAATGGCCAAGGATATATCTAAAAGATGCATGGGTGACTATGAAATGTTTTGATGGATTTATTTTTGTCTTTGTATTTTTTAGACTTGAGAGAATTTTAAAAATATAATGATTCATGGTCACCAATTTAAATATAATGTGTTAGGGCCCATATTTGATCATCTATTCCATTGTGGATTTATAAATTTTTAATTCTTCTGCTTAATATTCAAAGTCATGTATTATAATTTGTTATTAAAGGGGATTTTTTAAATTAAGGTAGAAACATGGTTTTTTTCCTTTGACATAACACCATTTTATTACTTTCAAACACATGCAATCTACTTGTCATAGTGGGAGAGGAATAAAATGGTGTGGTTGATCATGTCATTCCACCACTTAACCTAGTTGGCAGATTAAAACAAACATGGTAACAATTTATACACTTTTATAATGAGTTTCATAATGTGCTCATGGCTAAGGATCTATTTATTAAAGTGAGTTTAATTACAAGTAACTCTATAGTATCCACCTCCCAATTGTACTTTACATGTGATAGGACTATGTATAAAAAGGATAAAGTATGGGTGAATCATGGAAGCTTTCCCATCAGAATTATAAAATTATAATATATGTTCCTAGAAAATAATTATGTTGTCTATCCATTTAAGATCTCAATCGAAACTAACTCAAAAGTTGGAGTAAGTAAAATATGTTATTTATCTTAATGAATGTAGTTAAAATGGAAGTTCTAAAAAAATATAATGGTTTTTAAAGTAATAAAAATATTCACATTATCCTTTGTACTATGACATAGGTAGTGTACCTATTTTATTAATGGGAGCCTCAATCATGTTAAAGTATCCACAAATTAGCCAAGTGAAAAGGTAGATAATTGACTATCCAACTGTGTAAATTCATTTTGGCAAGGCCATCATTATGGGAATAAGTATGGATAAGTCCTAAAGAATGACTATCAATATGAAATATTACTTTTGTATCCAAATTTTAAGGGTATTCTCTAAAGTCAATAATTAATGTACAGTATTTTGGTCAAAACATAATAATGATAATATGATGTCCATATTAATGGAAATAAAACAATGTGTAACATAAATCTAAATAGTTAACCTAAAAATATATATAAAAACCCATTAATCTTAATGTGTTTCAAACATTTAAAATTTAAAGGTCCCAACTACTAGAAAATAGAATGAATAGATAGTTTTTATATAAGAATTTGTACTCCCTCCTATATTTCATTAGAGTATATCCTTCAGGTAGAATCATTCATGTTCAATTCGCCTTTTCCATCCTATAAGTCTTGTGATCTAACTAAATAAAAATTATTACCATGTACTTGTGGGTGTGACAATAAAAAACCCCCTCATGAGATGGATGAAATTTAATCCCATTTTTTCCCTTTGTTTAGTCTCCACTATGATAAGGTGAACTACGTGATCACCACATTGGGAGTGAACTCATTGAGGACATCCTAACATTATAATTTACAATATGCAATTGATTCTCTTGATAAACTTTAGACTATAAGGGAACTTATAGACTCAAAGATTGACGAATGATGAGGGGAGGATGAATATAATTTTCAAAATTTTCACACATATTTGGGTTTTATATTGTGCATAATGTTATTTTTTTAATGGTTTTTATTCTAGGAAACACATTTGCTATTTGATACAATGGTCCACCAATCATTTATTTTATCCACATTTTTCATTTTTGAAGATTATTTCTCAAGAGATGACTTCAGGTAGAGCATCGAGGGATAATAATGTACTATATGGTGGGGATAGTGTCATCAAAAACATGTTTTATGAGGAATAATGTAGGTGAATTTATAAAACAAATTGTTCCTATTTAAATATAGATAGACTCCTTTAGGATCTTTCATCCAATTAACCTCAACACAAATGCACTTATTAAGATGCATAGAATGGAATGTATCCATTTTGTGACAAAACACAATCCCTATTGGCTTAAAAATATTAATATATGAATACCACAATGGAACATGAAAATTAGGTAATAAAACCTAGACTATTACCTTGAGAGATATTTATTAAAGAACCTTAAAAATATGGGACCATGGGGAAAAATAAAATAATTTTATTCCTAAGGAACCAACAACTTGAGTTATAAAAATAGATTTCACTTGCGATGGTTATGTATGCAACCAATTTTTTTATGGCACAACATTTCATCATATCCGATGTTGACACAAGAACCTTCAAAAATAAACCATGGACTTCGTACTATAATTTTTTGTTTTTTATTTACTTTTTTCTCATCTTGTCAAAGTGTTAAATTTTAAATTTATATTTATGCTTCCTTCTATCTTTATGTTTGTGTGTTTCAAAATGAAACCGTCATGATATTTTTGGAAACATTTTGGTAACTTATGCAACAACCAAAATGGTTATAAAAACATCCACAATAGTTAAATATGTTTATTTTTATTACCATTACATTAGTTGCATAATAATCCGTCATATAAATCATTGGTTTGACCATCATTTCATTATATCTGAAATTCACTTATAAGACACATGTTTTTCATGTTTTAGCTAGCACTTTTCTTACTTTTGTGTTTTACCTTCCATCCTATTCCTCTAGTTCACTTTAGTATTTTTGAAATAAATAAATAGTTACCATTAACTTAAATCTAACAAAATCTTATTAAAACATTAGATAACCCATCAAAGCATAATATTGTGTCCCATTTTTGGGATTAAAGAGGTCATATACACTTCCAATATACACTAAAAATATTTTGAGTCTGGGTCATTGATATTAATCATACATATGTGTTTTATCTTATACTTACAAAGATGTAATGCATATACATTTTTCAAACTTTTAATAAATTGTTAACTTCGTGTGTGTGTGTGTGTGTGTGTGTGACCTATTGTGACATAATATTATTATTTGAAACCTATTTTATTTAATTATAATTACCTCTTTATTTAATTATTTGTTATATCCTAAAATTTATATAAGATATGAGCATAGATGTTTTAGAGAGATATAGTCTATCTTCTGTAGCTTTTTAATATCTCAGATAGATTTTAATAGAATTTTTTTGATCACCTAGATTATATAACTGAATAAATAAATTCACAATCTTTCATAAGAGTAATATATTGTTTGTTAGCAACCATACAATTTTTAGCTTCCTCTTTCACCAGTTTGAGATTGTTTATTCATCCTATTTTTTTAATTCTCTTGCTCAAAAATTCATGAAACATTACTAAGCAACAAACAAGGATTTATCATCTTATGGATCAATTGATTAAAGTATTAGATCAATGATATCTTCCTATCCAACTACCCTCTACTTTGGACATGTTTGGTGATTTTAATTTATTTTATTTTTACAATTTTATTTATTATATTATACACTTGTTTCAATTAGATTGGTTTGTTCAATATTTTTAGTTGCATACATGTATAACAGACATAAAATCTCAATAGATTGTATGTCAAAAAATGAGTTAGATATAAATATTTATCATTATATACAACCATAAACCTCTTTAGGTATTAGTTTATAACATATACACCTTAGATACAACATAGAAAAACATCTCTCATACCCACTTACATATATAATTTATAAAACCAAAAAAGAATAATTGATCAAGATTCATCCCATGTTCTTGCATATTAGTAGACAAAAACATAGTTAAAAAATAACAATTCATTATTTTTATATCAGATTAGGATTCATACCAAAAAAATAAAAATATGAATTGTGGATTTAGATTTATATTGCATATCTAATGTTTCAACATAATCGTACTTATCCCA
The DNA here is from genome assembly GCA_037957365.1 of Torreya grandis. Taxonomy (NCBI): domain Eukaryota; kingdom Viridiplantae; phylum Streptophyta; class Pinopsida; order Cupressales; family Taxaceae; genus Torreya; species Torreya grandis. The sequence continues at coordinate 574,000 of JARHVA010007606.1, read as the reverse complement.
AATCATAAATAGCCAAACATAAAACAAAATAGGCATCCCTAGTAAGTGTATTTAAAGTTTTGATCTTATAAAAATTACAAAATAATTAAAAAAAAAAAAAAACCATACGATTTAGTCAAAAATTGTGTTTAGATAGCAATTTCACCTATATTATTCAAAAAAATAACACAAAAATAAAAGGTTTACATTATTTTCTTTGAGCACATTCATTTTTATTAATGTCAAAGTTTATTTATAATTTGTAAAGCCTAGATTAACATAGAAAATTGAATAATACATTATCAAATGAAACATTTAATTTCAAAATCAACAAACATACACTTTTGTTAATTAAATCAAATTAGACATACAAATCAAGAAAAACAAAGAACACTTTCCAAACCTCTAACAAATATTTCCTTGCGTTCAATTATTATTTATAAATAGGCTTATTTAAACAAATTGGGAATGTTTCCATGAGTATTAACCCATATCCCAATAAACTACATTCAAAGTGACATAAACTTTAAATTCATGATATAACTCTTTTTCTCTACTACTTTACATAAGCTCATCTCTATCTAGCTAAATGGTCTTGATGAGAAAACCATATTGACCGAATATGAATAGGAAATACAAATTCAAATTTTACCTTAATAAAGCTTTAACTTACATATTTCATTATTTACTTCTATCATCGGATCTTGCCTGATCAAATTTCATTCATTTCACAAATGACATTATCTTGTAAAAGCTCAACACGATAGAGCCAAGTATATAGCTGGAGTCATCCAACCCTTATTAAACTAATTTATAGAACATATAATATACAAATATATTCAATTTATTATCCTCGTCAGTTTTGGATATTATTTGGATACCATAACACCTCAATTTGATACCCTTAACGAGAATTAATATAAAACTAAGATATTTATGTATAGACACAAACATTGTCTACCAGTCACAACTCAAAACATCATGTAGGTAGCTCATCCAAATGAATCATACATTATATCTATTCTCATTATTACACTTCAATCAAACTAATATAATTATCATCACATCATATGTTCTTTACGTATATTGGTTAGTCTTCAAGAATTTGAGTACACAGAGATTGGATATTTACTTTATCTGTGTGCCAATATGGAAAAAAAACATGATTGGATTGTATTTATGCATTGTATTTTTATTTATTTTATTCATACCTCTATCCTATTCCATTTATTATATGGGTGTACATACATTCCTTGAAAAAGTCTACATAGGAATTTTGAAAGGAATTTTTATATTGAAGTTTATATAACAAGTATTTAACATCTTGATGAGCCTTAGTTCTAAATTTAGAATAACACGTCAAATAAAAATATGGATAACCAATATTAATTGTATAATTACTATTATTACACATTGAAAATCAAACCTCATGTGGAGAGTCAAAAGTTACAGGATCCTTTGGAAACTACTAGTAACTACTGTACCTATAATGACATGACTCTTATGACTATAAGTGTTATA
>JARHVA010007606.1:392500-565000 GCA_037957365.1 Torreya grandis | reverse complement strand
AACCTATAACATACATATTTTATTATTTCCTTCTATTATTGGGTCTAGCCTTGTACAAATTCATTCATTTCATAGATGATATTGTCTTGTAAAATATCAACATAATAGAGCCAAGTATATACCTATAGACATCCAACCCTTATTAAAATAATTTATAGAACATATCATATACCAATATATTCACTCTCTTATACACCTTAGTTTTGGATATATTTGGGATGTCATCACACATCAATTTTATACCCTTAATGAACTTTAAGATGTAACTAAGCCATTTTTGTATAGACACAAACATTGTCTACCACTCACTACTCAAAAAATATTGTAGGTATCTCATACAAAGTATCCATACATTATATCTACTATCAATCACCCACCTCAAATAAACTATCAAAATTATCATCACACTATATTTTTTTTAGCTATCTCAGTTAAACCTCATAAAGTGAAGTACATGAAGGATAGATTATTACTTTATCTATGCAAAAATATGGTAAAATATATATGAATGGATTATATTTTTCCATTCCATTTTAATTTATTTTATTCATCCTTATATCCTATTCTATTTCTTCCATGGGTGCATATACATCCATCAAATATGATTGGATATGAATTTGAAAGTAATTTATATATTACAGAGCTTATAAAATATGTCTTCAACCTCTTAATGAAACTAATTTATATACTTAAAATGGAAAATCTGATCAAAAAATGAAGAACCAATATTCATTTTATATTTATTATTCTTCCACCTTGAAAATCAAATCTTGTGCGGTGAGTAATAATTTGTGGTATCCTTAAGAAACAACTAGAAACTGTTGTGACTCTAATGACAAGACTCCTACTACTAGAGGTGGTATCTAACCTTATGTTATGACTATAAATCACATTAAAATACTAATCCTTCACACATAAAGTATGATGAGTTTCAATAAAAATGTTGATAGGATTCATATTTTGGAATATAGGTTAAATACATTAAATTTACATCAACATCCTTTGAACACCAATCAAACCAATTTCAACCCTCCTAAGTAGACCATAATTAATCCTCTAGATCTATCCATAAATAATTAGTTTATCATGGGTTACCAATATTTTCCTTAACATCATCATACGAAAGAGTCTCTAAAACCCAATACTAATGCCACACCATATGAACACATCTCCACCTTGTAGGTAGCATTTGATATTTAGAGATTCCCAAATCCTTTATGAAAACCATTACTTTCATTGAAGGCATGAAGTCAACCCTTAATAACCAAGTTCATTCCCCTTTTGATCCCCTTCTATTGGAATTTAATGAATTGTCATAGTACTAACTCATTCTAATACTCAATGGTTATGCATCAAGCTTAAACCCTATGTATATTATTAATTTTTTACAACCCAAACACTTGACATGAATCATGACTCCATCCAATAAATATCCTACCCATGTTACTTTTGTTGTATTTTTATCTTACTATATCCTTTCTATAAAAAATTGGATTACATACATCATAAATATTGCTATTTTATATCAATATGATGAACTGATAGTATAAGAACAATTTCACAAGCTTAAACAATGAATGTATAACATGTCTATTTATATGATAAAATATTAATAGGTTCAAGTTCATCATGGTGATCCTCATGGATAATAATTTAATTTATCTAGAGGCACCAAAATTAAATGAGTAGGATGACCATGGGCATGATGAAATGAAAAAAAATTCCCATGCCAACAAATCTCCACCTACTATAAATGCCATATAAAAGATAAAGATTTAACCGTATGAATAAGAATTGAATCTAGAGAAGCTAGGCCACACTATAGGCCAACTAAAGTTTTATCTCATTTGGAATGATATTAATAATATCAAAAAGAATTCTTCCACAAGATCAAAATTAACTATTCATCCTTTAACATGTTTTGAAAGTTATGTTCATACATTGATTAACTATAAATCTTCTTTGAATTACTATATAGATAATTTTAAGATGCTTATAAAGAATACATTTTATGATATTTGTTATGATAAATAATGGCCACAAATTTAGATATTTATTTAATAAAAGCAAGGCCAATTGGTTGAGAACTAGACAAGTGAGTTTTACAAGTAGGATGTCCTAATGAGAAAATGTATAATAGACTGTGAAACCCTGATTAAGTATTTTGGTGACGAATCCAAATCCTTTAGAGGAGACTAGTTATCTTGGATAAGATTAAAGATGTAGATGAAGAATTTTTCAAAACTCACTACTTAGATGAAAAATAAAATGAAATTTCTATCTACCTATTGAATAAATGCAAAGAAACAAGATGTTTATAAGCAAGTGGGCAAAGGAAATGGTAATCATAATGATAACTATATTTCTAAGAATGATGAAAAAATTCATTGTGGTTATTATTATATTGATAGTCATTCCAAGGATTTTTTATTGATGTTATAGGTTAAATTGGATCAATTTAAAAAAATTAAAAAATAAGGATATGCCCTCACTCAAAGGTTAAATTGGCATGGACCTAAATCCAACCCCAATGGTTTAATGTCAGCAATACATTAAACACAATAATAAATGTCATCTAGAGAGAGAAGCCTCATAGATTTTTTGACAAAAAGGGATTAATTTGTTGGGAACCACATCTAAATATCTATTCAATACATGATCTCTCTCCACTATGTTTTGTTTATGTTGGAACAAAAGCTTATAATCATCTAAAATGGAAGAAGATATATCTAAAATATGCATGAGGTGATTATGCAATGTTTTGATGGATTTTATTTTCTCTTTAGTTTGCTTAGTTTAAAAAATAGAATTATACATGGTCACCAATTTAAATTCAATGAGTTAAGGCCCATACTCGATCATTTATTATAATTTATATATATTAAATTATAATTATTTTGATTAATATTAGATGTCATGGTTTATAATTTTGTATCAGAGAGGATTTGTTCAAGGAACATAGAAAAATGTTTTTATTTCTTATACATAATAACATTTTATTATTTTATAGTACATGCAATCTACTTTCCATAGTGGGAGAGGAGTGAACCAATGTGGTTGATCATGTCATTCCACTACTTAGCCTAGTTGTCAACTTACAATAAATACAATACCAATTTATAAGCTTTGTTAATGAGTTTCATAGTGTGCTCATGTCTAAGGATCTATATTTTCAATTGAATTTAATTGCACCTACCTCTAAGGTATCCAGCTTCATATTTTAGTTTACATGTGACATTATTATGTACATAAAGGAGAAATTATGGGTGAATCATGAAACATTTCCTAGTAGAAATCTAAAATAATAGTATATGTTGCTAGGAAATAATTACATTGTCTATCCATTTTAGAACCCGGTAGAAACTAACTCAATAGTTGGACCATGTAAAATATAGTTTTGAACATAACAAATACTGATAAAACATAAAGTAAAAAAAATATAATGGGTTTAAAAGTAATACAAATATTCACATTACCCTTTGCACTATGGCAAAGGTAGTGTACCCATTTTATTCATGGGAGTCTCAATCATGTGAAAATCTCCATAAATTAGCCAAGTGAAAATGGTAGACTATTGACTATCCAACACTGAGACTTTATTGTAGTAAGGCCATCATTATGCAAATAAATATGGATAATGTGTAAAGAGTGATTGTTAATATAAAAGATTACCCATATAATAATATTTCAATTATCTAATCTAAAGTCACTAACTAATGGAGAAAAATTTGGTCAAAACATAATTTGAGAAATATGGCATCCATATTTGGGAAAAGAGGAAAAGTGTGAAACATTAACATTTTAAATGGTTATCAGATAGATGTATAGATGAAAACCATAAGTATTAACATGTTGCAAGAATTTAAAATTTAAATGTCCCTACCATTATAAAATGGCATGCATTGATAATTTTATGTATTAATATGTAAGACCTAATATATTCCATTACAATATACCCATTCAATAGAATCATCCATGTCCAATTAAATTTTTACATCCTATAAGTTCTTTGATCTAACTAAATAAAAATTATTTCCATATACTTGTTATATGTGTGATAGTAAAAATTCCCCTAGTCAGATGGATGTAATTTAATCCCATTCTCTTCATATGTTTTGTCTCCATTATAATGAGGTGAACTACATGATCACCACATTAAAGGTGAACTTATTGAGTATGTACTAACATTATAAGTTACAATATGTGACTGATTCTCTTGATAAAATTGAGAATATAGGGAAGTTTATGGTCTCAAATACTGATGAATAATTAAGGGAGGAGGAATATCATTTTTCCAAAATTTCACACAATTTTGGGTTATCTACTATGCCAAAGGCTGGTTGTATAAGTCTTTTTATTCTAGGCAATAGATTTCTTATTTGATACAATGGTCCACCAATCATTTTTTAATCCACCTTTTTTCTTTAAATAAATTATTTCTCAGGAGATGGCTTTAGGTAGACCATTGGTGGATAACAATTTATCATATGGTGGGGATAATGTCATCAAAAACATGTTTTTTGAGGGATAATATAGGATAATTTATTGTATTGATAGATAACTTAATGTCTTTCATAAAATTAACCTCAACACAGATTCAATTGTTAGGATGCATCGAATGGAATTTCATTACAAAACACATGCCCTATTGGTTTGAAAATTTGAATATGTAAAGACCAAAAAAAAACCTAGACTAGTACCTTGAGAGACATTTACAAAAGGACCCTGTGAATATGGGACCATGGGGAGAAAATGATAATGGTATTCCTAAAGAAACAACAACTTGAGTTATAAAAAAATAGATTTCAATTGTGATACTTATGTATGCACCCAAAGTTTTCATGGTACAACATCTCATTATATCTAATAGTGATGGAAGCAACTTAAAAAATCAACAATGGACTTGTTAATATAAATTTTTTTATTTCCTTATTTCATTATATTTAGGTTTTGATGTTGCATAGTGAAACTACAGTGATAATTGTGGAAACACCATAGTAACCTATGCATCCACTAAAATGACAATGAAAACCTCCCTAATAATTCAATAAATACCAAATTGATTTTTATAATCCTTAAAGTGGTTTCATAACAATCCCTTGTATTAAACATCAATTTGAATAACATTCCATTATATTTGAGATTTATTTCTAGGAAACATATTTTCATGTGTTTATTGTGTTTTGCCCAAATTATTTTCTATTTTTCTATTTCAATTTCCACCTTATTGTTCGTGTGGACTTTAGTCATGTTCAAGAAAATTTACAATTTAATAATTCATAAATTTTATTTCATGCATACAAAATATTAATTGTGGATTTATATTTTTATTACATATCTAAAGTTTCAAAATATTTATACTTCTCTAAAAACATACATAGCCCAAAAAATCAAAAACTATCATCCCTAGTATATATATTTAAAATTTTCCACTGATATTTTTTTAAAATAAATAAAAAACAAAGACTACATGTGTTAGTCTTAATTTGTGTTTTATTAGTAATTTCAAGCATATTATTCAAAACAAGAACATACAAATAGAAGATTTTATTTATTTTCTTTGAAAACTTTAATTTATAGTAATATCATAGTTTACTTATCATTTATAAATCCGCATTGAACATTAAAAATCAAAGATGACACTACCATATGAATCATTCAAATTATAAATCAACAAACATACACTTTTTCAAATCAAATGAACTCATACATACAACTGAAGAAAAACAAAGAACACTTTACAAACCTCAAACAAATTCTTTCTTTCCTTAAATGATTCTTTATAAATAGGATCATTTACATAGATCAAGTATGTTTCCACAATAATCATCACCTAAACCAAAAAAGTACATTTAGAGTGATGTAAACATTGTGCTCATGACATAACTCTTTTTATCTTGTACTTTACATAAGCTCATCATTATCTAGTTGAATGGTCTTGATGAAAAAACATGTTGACTCAAGACTAATTGGAAAGACAAATTCACATTTTACTCTACAAAATGTATAGATTACATATTTTATTATTTCCTTCTATCATTGGGTCTAGCCTTGTCAATTTTCATTCATTTCACAGATGACATTATCATGTAAAATCTCAACATAATAGAGCCAAGTATATACCTAGAGACATCCAACCCTTATTAAACTAATTTATAGAACATAACATATACCAATATATTCACTCTCTTATCCTCCTTAGTGTTGGATATATTTGGGATACCATCAAACCTCAATTGTATACCCTTAATGAACTTTAAGATGTAAGTAAGTTATTTTTATATAGACACAAACATTGTCTACCACTCACTACTCAAAACCTCATGTTTTATCTCATCAAAATGAGCCATACATTATATATATTATCAATCACACACCTTAAACAAACCAATATAATTATCATCGCATCATATGTTCTTTAATTATATCGGCTAAACCTCATGAAGTGAAGTACATGAGGGTTAGATTTTTATTTTATCTATGTGCAAATATGGTAAAATAGATGAGAATGGATTATATTTGTACATTCAATTTTAATTTCTTTTTTTCATCCTTATATCATTTTCTATTTATGTAATCCGTGTATGTACATTTTCTAAATATGTTTAGATAGGAATTTGAAAGTAATTTCTATATTCTAGAGCTTATTAAATTTCTATATCTCACATCAAAATACTAATCCTTGAGACATAAAGTATTACAAATAATTTTAACAAGCTTATCAAGAATCCATTTTATCCTATTTATTATGAGAAAGAGTGGTGAAAATTTTGTAAATTTATTACGTAAAGTTATGGCCAATTTATAGAGGAATATATAAGTGAGGTTTTCAAGTAGGATGTCGTAATAGGAAAAGATATAGTAGACCATGAAACCTTAATGAAGTATTTTGGTGGTGAATCCAAAGCCATTTGAAGAGACTGGTTCTCTTGGAAAAAATTAATGATGTAAATGATGAGTTTTATAAAACACACTACTTAGATGAAAAATAAGAAGCAAGTTCCATTTAACTATTTAATCATTAAAAAAACAAGGTGTTTATCAGAAATTGGGAAAAATAAATAGTAATCATAATGATAATTATGTTTCTAGGAATGATGTTAAAATTCATTGTAGGTATTATTGTATTGATAGTCATTTCAAGGATTTTTTCTGGATGTTACATGTTGAATTAGGTCCATATAAGAAAAATAAATAAGAAGAAGGACATGCCCTCATTCAAAGGTGAAATTGACATGGACGTACATCAAACCCTAATGGCTACATATCAGCCATACATTACACAAAATAATAAATGTCATCTAGAGAGAGGTATCATATATTTTTTGACACAAAGGGTTAAATTTGTTAGGAACCACATCTAAACATCTATTCAATTCAAGATATATCTCCACTATGTTTTATTGGTGTTATAATAAAATTTTATAATCATCCAAAATGGCCAAGGATATATCTAAAATATGCATTAGGTCTTTATACAATTTTTTGTGGATTTTATTTTCTCTTTATCCTTTTTAGTCCTGAGAGTATTTACAAACTACAATGATGCATGGACACCAATTTAAATATAATTTTTTAAGGCTCATATTCGATCATTAATTATAATGTGAATTTATTAAATTATAATTCTTGTGATTAAGATTAGAAGCAATGGATTATTATTTGGTATCAAAGGGGATTTGTTCAACTAAGTTAAAAAAATGTTTTTATTTATTATACATAACACCATTTTCTTATTTTCAAACACATACAATCTACTTGCCATAGTGGGAGAGGAGTGAACCGGTGTGGTTGATCATGTCATTCCACCACATAACCTTCTTGGTAGCTTACACAAAAAATGGTACCTATTTTTACACTTTGGTTATGAGTTTCACAGTATGCTCATGGTTAAGGATCTACATATTCAAGTGAATTTAATTTCAAGTAAATCTATGGTATCCACCTCCCCATTGTAGTTTACATGTGATAGGGTAATGCATAGAAAGGAGAAATTATTGTCAAATCAGAAAATATTTCACATTAAAAATCTAAAATAATATTATATATTGCTAGTAAATAATTATGTTGTCTATTCATTTCAGAACTCGATCGAAACTAAATTAAAATTTGGACCAAGTAAATTATGGTTTTGAACATAAAAAATGATGATAAAACATAAGGTCAAAAAATATATAATGCATTTTTAAGTAATACAAATATTCACATTATCATTTTCACTATGAGATATTTAGTGTACCCATTTTTTTCATGGGAGCCTCAATAATGTTAAAGTCTCCATAAATTAGCCAAGTGAGAAAGGTAGACTATTGACTATCCAACCTTAAATATTTATTTTGGTAAGGCCAACATTATGGTAATAAATATGGGTAATGCATAGAGAGTGAATTTCAATATAAAAGATTAACCATATAATAAAATTTCAATTATCTTTTCTAAATGTAGTACCTAATGGAGAAAATTTTGGTCAAAACATAATATAAGAAATATGGCATTCATCTTCAAGAAAAGAGGGAAAATGTGTAAAATAAAATTTCTAAATAGCTATCTAATAAATATATAGAATAAGCACATAAATATTAACACATTTCAAACATTTAAAATCTAAAAGTCTTAAACCCTATAAAATGGCATGCATAAATAATTTTCTATATAAATCTGGAAGAGATAATATATTCCATGAGAATATACCCATTGAGTAGAATCATCCATATCTAATTCACCTTGTCCATCCTATAAGCTCTTTGATTTAACTGAATAAAAAATATTACCATTTATTTGTTGTTGGTATGATAGTAAAAAATCCCCTGGTCAAATTAAAGAAATTTAATTCCATTCTCTTCATATGTTTAGTCTCCATTATAGTGAGGTGAACTATATGATCACTACATTAGGAGAGAACTCATTTAGTATATCCTAAAATTACAAGTTACAATATTAAATTAATTCTCTTGGTATACCTGGGAATATAGATGAGATTACAGACTCAAAGGTTGATGAATAATTAGGGGAGGAGAAATATCACTTTTACAAATTTTCACACCTGTTTGTGTTATCTATTGTGCCAAAGGTTGGTTGGATAAGGGTTTTTATTCTAAGAAATGGAATTATTATTTGATACAATTTTCCATCAATCATTTATTTATCCACCTTTTTTATTTAAACAACTTATTTCTCAAGAGATAAATTTACGTAGACCATTGTTAGATAATAATTTTTCATATGGTGTGGATAATGTTATCAAAAACATGTCTTCTAAGGGATAATGTATGATAATTTAGTTATAATAAAAAGTATTTCAATATTAATAGATTACTTAATGTCTTTCACCAAATCAACCTCAACACAGATGCAATTGTTAGGATGTGAATAATGGAATTTCATTACAAAACACATGGCCTATTGGCTTGAAAATCTTAATATGTAAAGACCAAAATGGAACCTAGAATAGCACACTAAGAGACATTTACCAAAGGACCCTAAGAATATGGGACCATGGGTGGAAAAGAATAATGGTATTTTAAGGAATTAATTACTTGAGTTATAAAAATTAAAATTTTAGTTGTGATGGTTATGTATGCACCCAAAATTTTCATGGTGTAACATTTCATTATATCTAGTGTTGATGCAAGAACCTTATTAAATGAACCACGGACTTGCTACAGTAATTTTTTATTTTCTTATTGACTCTTTTCTCATATTTCAAAACTATTAAATTTAAATTTTATATGTATGATTCCTTCTATATTTAGGTTTTGGTGTTTCATAGTGAAATTGTAGTGACAACTGTGGAAACAGTGTAGTAACTTATGCATCTAGCAAAATGATTCTTAAAACCTACCCAATAGTTCAATAAATACCCAGTTGATTTTTATAGGCCTTTGATGGAGAAAAAATATTCCAACCTTCTAAAGGCCATAAATTTTGATACGTAGCTCTGTTTGATCTCTTCCATACACCAAAACAACCATATCAAAAAAATTTGACTCTAACCTAAGCCGCTCTATCTTTGTAGATTTTATTTCAATATTTTTTGGAGGCCATACATGATCATTCGAAGGTCAAAAATTAACATTTTATGATTTTTTTGAGAATTTTATAGTTTTAAAATTTATATATATTTTAGGATATGATATCAAATTCAGTTAAATTTCATCCCATAAGCTAATTTTAGTATTTAGGATATTTAGGGAAATTTTTATAATGAAACTAAAAACTATCAAGAAACTAAAATTACCAATAGGCTAAGATCTTGAAACAATACTCAAAATTAATTCATATTGAATGATTTGAAATATTTAAAAACCCATACCATGCTTATATAAGCCTCAACTCAGAATTTAGAGTTTACATGAAAAAATTCTAAATAACTAAAATCTTTAAAAAATGCTTATTGTTAATAGCTACTATTTATACTAAGTTTTACATGAAAGCATGCACAGCTCCAAAAATATCTATAAATATCCTAAATTCTAAAATTAGCTTATGGCATGAAACTTGACTGATGTTGACATCTAATCCTAAAAATATACAATTTCTACAAATAGAAAATTCTCCAAAAAATCATTAAATGTTAATTTTAGACCCTCAGATGATCACGTATAGACTCTTAAAAACATAAAAATAAACTCTAAATAGATATAGCAGTTTATGAAGTCATCAAAAATTTTGAGACGGCCATTTTGGTGCATGGAAGAGCTCAAATGGAGCTACGGGTCAAAAGTTATGGCCTTTGAAAGGTTGGCCTATTTTTTCTGCATCTCCCTAAAAGTACTTACATGATAATGCCTTATACAAAGAATAAGTTTGGATAGTATTCCATTATATTTGAGATTCACTTCTAGGACACATGTTTTCATGCGTTTATCATGTTTTTCTTAGAAAGATTTTTTTTTTTTCAATTGCCACCCTATTGTTTATGTGCACTAGTCATGTTCAAGAAAATTTTAGTTACCTTTTACTTATATCCAATAAGCTTTCAATAAATATTTTACTAACTCATACAAATCATAATATTGTCTCCAAATTTTGGCCATGAAGGGGTCACATACACTACCAATATCAACTAAAAATATCTTGAGTTTGGGTCATTGATATTAATCAAATATATGTGTTTTAGCTTATATTTACATAGATGTAATGCATATATATTTTTCCAATTTTTTACTATATCTTTTTGTGTGTGTGTGTGTGTGTGTGTGTGTGTGTGTGTGTGTGTGTGTGTGTGTGTGTGTGTGTGTGTGTGTGTGTGTGTGTGTGTGTGTGTGTGTGTGTGTGTGTGTGTGTGTGTGTGTGTGTGTGTGTGTGTGTGTGTGTGTGTGTGTGTGTGTGTGTGCGCGCGCGTGTGCGTGTGCGTGCGTGTGCGTGTGTGTGTGCATGTGCGTGCGTGCAGGTGTGTGTGTGTGTACACACACACACACACACAAATGTATAAATACACACACACACATACATACATATTGGCCACCTATTGTGCCATAATATATATTATTTACAACATCTTTTATTTTCTTACAAGTAGATATATTTCAATTATTATTTACATCTTAAATATATTTAATATATCAGCATCAACGTTTTAGAGAGCTACAGTATATCTTTTCTAGCTTTTTAATAACTCAGCCCAATATTAATAGAACATTTTTAGTCATCCAAAAGAGTTAATTGGATGAATAAATGTACAAGCTTGAATTAAAATACTCGATTGTTTGTGTGTAACAATCCACTTTTCTACTTCCTCATTCTCTGATTTGTGATTTTTTATTAATCACTGGATTGCTACTGAGCAACAAACATGGAGTTAGCATAATGAAGATCAATTGATTTCAATATTAGAATAATAATTTATTCTTATCCAATTATCCTCTACCTTGGTCAAGGTTAGGGATTTTAATTTATTTTAGTTTTACTCTTTTATTCAATAGATTATACACTATCTTTAATTAGATAATATATAATCCATAAAACCCAAAGAGAACAATTGCACTTAGAATCATCCCACATTATTACATGTTACTAAACAAAACCATAATTATGAAATTATATATATATATATATATATATATGTGTGTGTGTGTGTGTGTGTGTGTGTGTGTGAAAAGTGAGTCTATAATTCACATTATTTACAGTAACATTTTTCAATATTTTATAGTTGCAATCACATTCAATAGACATCAAATCAAAGTAGCTTGAGTGCTAAATAGAGTTAGATAGAAAAATTTATCATTATATGCAACCATCAACTTCTTTTATTTTAAGTTTATATAATATAAAAAGTTAGGTACGAGATAAAAAAACAACTCTCAAACCCACTTACATATATAATCCATAAAACCCAAAAAGAAAAATTGCATATAGAATCATCCCACATTATTGTATGTTAGTAAACAAAACCATAATTACAAAATTAGAATTTGTTTGATTTATATCATATTAATATTAATAAAAAACAAACAAAAATAGAAAGTTTGCATATATATATTTGCATTATAATATTAAAACTTAAGAATTAATAAATTCTATTACATTCATACAAAATATGAATTGTTAATTTATATTTATATTGCATATATCTAAAGTTTCAAAATAATCGCACTTCTCCCAAATCATACATATCCAAACATAAACCAAAACATTCATCCCTAGTAAGTGTATTAAAAAAATTTCACTCACAAAAATTATATATTAAACAAAAAATAAAAACTACATATTTTAGTCTTAATTTATGTTTTATTAGCAATTTCACGCATATTATTCAAAAATGGGGAACAATAATATAATCTATACATTATATTATTTCAGTGCTTTCATTGTTTAGTAATATCATATTTTATTTATCCTTTGTGAATCCTTGATCAACATAAAAAATTGAATAATACATTACCAAAGGAAACATTCAACTTCAAAATCAACAAACATGTACATGTTTGATAATTAAATCAAATTAGGCAAAATAAAAATAAAGAACACTTTCCAAACCTTTAAAATATTTCCTTGCCTTAAATTATTATTTGTAAATATGCTCATTTACAAAGATCAATAATCTATCCACAATTATCCCCTATACAAACAAATTACATTCAATGTAACATAAACTTTGAGCTCATGATATAACTATTTTTCTCTACTACTTTACACAATCAAATCATTACCCAGTTGAATGGTCTTGATACCAATCTAGATTGACCCAAGACAAATTAGAAAGAATAATTCACCTTATATCCTGCTAAACCTATAGCCTATATATTTTTTGATTTCCTTAGATCATCAGGTCTAACCTTGTCAAATATCATTTATTACATAGATGAAATTATCTTGGAAAGTTAAATAAAATATAGACAAATAGATACCTAAAACAATCCAACCCCTATTGAGCCAATTCATATATCATAGCATAGAGCAATATATTCACTCTGTTGTCTTACTCAAATTTGGATATTCTTGGGATGCCATCACAACTCAATTTTATACCCTTCACTACTAAAAACATCATGTCTACCACTCACTACTAAAAAGATCATGTAGTTATCTCATTCCTAAAAATCATGCATTATATATGTTCCCATTCACCTAAGTCAACCAAACCAATATAATCTTTGTTACATTGTATGCTCTTTAATTGTCTTGGATAGACCCCAAAAAGTTGAGTACAGAAAGGTTGGATTCTTACTTTATGTATGTGAAAAAATGGTAAAACAAACATGAATGGATTATATTTGACCTTTAGTTTTTATTCATTTGGTTCATCCATTTATTCTATGGGTGTATATACATGCCCCAAATATGTTTAGATATGAGTTTTAAAGGAATTTTTATATTTAACCTTATAGAAGAAGTTTGAAAAATATTAATGTACCTTAATTATATATTCACAATAAAAAATACAATCAAAACATGGATAAATAATATTCATTTTATAATTTTTGATCTTCCACCTTGCAAACCAAATCTCACATGATGAGTCAGAAGTTACGAGATCCTTTAGAAACCACTAGTAGCTTTTGTGACTCTAAAAACATGACTCTTACTAATAGAAGTGGTGTCTAACCTTATTTTGTGATTGTTCCTCAGATAAAACTAATAATCCATGACACATAAAGTAACGAGGTCCGACAAAAATGGTGAGAGGATACATCTTTTAGAATGTAGACTAAATAGATTAAAATTAAATGCACATCCTTTTAAAATTAATCAAAGCACTTTAAATCCTTATGTGTAGACCATAATGACTCCTCAAAAATCATACATCACTAACAATTTTATCATTGGTTAACAATATTTTCTTTAAGAGCCTCATATAAGAGAGCCCAAAACACAATACTAATGCCAAACCATATGAACTCTTATCCACCTTATGGGTTGCATTTGATATTTATAGAGTAACCAATCATATGTTAAAACCATTCCTTTCACTAAATTAATGAACAAAAAATTTAATCACCAAGTTAATTCCCCTTTTTATCCTATTCCAATGGCATCTAATGAACCGTGATGAAGAAAAAATAGTCCAATCTTCTAGAAGCCATAACATTTCACTTGTAGCTCTATTTGAGCTCTTCCACATGCCAAAACAACCATCTCAAAACTTTTGATGCTGTCCTAGGCTACCCTATCCACCTAAAGTAGATTTTAATATTTTTTGAGGCCACACATGTCATATGAGGGTCCAAAATTAATGTTTAATGATTTTTTGAAGAAATTGCTATTTTTAGAAATTGTATATTTTTAGAACCAGACATCAACTTAAGTTAAATTTCATCTCATAGGATAACTATAGTGTTTATATTAGTTTAGGATATTTTTAAAGCTACATGCATTTTCATGTAAAACTTAGTATAAATAGTGGCTGCTAAAAATAGATATTTTATTTTAGATTTTAGTTTTCTCAAATTTTTGCATGTCTACTCTAATTTCTAAGTTGAGACTTATTTAAGCATGGTTTAGGTTTTTAATTATTTAAATTCATACAAAATTATTTATTTCTAAGTTTTGTTTCAAGATCTTAGCCTATTGGTAATTTATTTGTCCTGATAGTTTTTGGGTTCATTATATGGGCTCTGATACTAGATAATGAACCCCAAAACTATGAAGACAAATAAATTACCAATAGGCCAAGATATTTATAAAAAAAAACTTAGAAATAATTCTTATTGAATGAATTGAAATAATTAAAAACCCAAATGATGCTTAAGTAATCCTCAGCTCAGAATTTGGAGTTGACATGTAAAAATTCTAAAAAACTAAAATCTAAAAAAAAACACATCTATTTTTAGCATCCGCTTTACATAGTAAGTTTCACATGAAAGTTCTAATGGATATAAAATTATTCAAAAATAATATAAACACTATAACTATCCTATGGTATGAAATTTAACTAAATTTGACATCTAGTTCTAAAAATATACATTTACTAAAAATAGAAAATTCTTAAAAATATCATTAAACATTAATTTTGGACCTTCAAATGATCATATATGGCTTATTTAAAATATATAAATAGAATATAGGTGGATACAAAGGCTCAAGAAATAATATAAATTTTATATATGGTCATTTTGGTGTGTGGAAGAGCTCAAACAGAGCGACGAGTCAAAAGTTATGGACTCTCAAAGATTGGCTTATTTTTCTACATTAAACCGTCATAATACTCACCCACTCTAATTCTTAATGGATATGCACCAATACCAAACCCTATATATAATATTTATTTTGGACTACCCAACCAAATGTCATTAATCATGCATCCATCCATTCAACCTCCTACACATGTTCCCTTTGTTGTATTTTTATCTTACCTTATCCTTTCTATATGGAATTAGATTAAAGACGTCATAGGTATGGATAGTTTCCATCAACATGATGATTTTATAGTAGAAGAGAATTTTTAGAAGATTTAATAATTAGTGTGTAACATTTATCTTTATATGATAAATATTTGTAGGTTAGAGTTCATCATGGGGATTCTCATGCAGAATATTGAAATTTCAATCGAAGCACCAAAAGTAAATGAGTGGGATGTTCTCGATCATGATAATATGAAATATAAATCCCATGCCAATGTATATCCACCTCTTATAAATGAAACAAAAAAGATAGAGATTCAAACACATAATGCAGATGTGAATCTAGAGGAGCTAAGCCATTCTTTGGGCCAACCAAAGGTTTATTTCATCTTGAATGAGATTAATAAAATCAAAACAATTTATTTCACAATATAAAAATTAACCAATCAAGATTTAACTTGGTTTTTAAGTTATGTGCATACCTTAATTTTTACAAATCTTATTTGAATTGCTATATGGAATATTTTAAGATGTTTATCAAGAATTAGTTTTATCTTATTTGTTATAAGGAAGAGAATTAAAAAATGTGGAAATTTATAATGCAAAATCAAGGCCAATGTGTCAAGGACTATACAAGTGAGGTTTGAAAGTAGGATATCCTAATGGGAAAATATATAATATATTTTGAAATCTTGATGAAGTATTTTGGTGGTGAATTTGAAGCCATTTGAGGTGACCAGTTCTCTTGGAGAAACTAAAAGATGTAGGTGAGGATTTTCTTAAAGTTAACCACTTAGATGATAACAAAGAAGAAAGATGCTTAATGTTTTGAATCCTCTTCTGAGATCCTTTATTAGGAGAAAAAATCATATCTAGAACAAGTTTCCAAGCTAGTTTTAAAAGTTGAAGGAAAATAATTTAAAAAAATAAAAATTTTAGCTGATGTGACAAATTTCTAAATTGAATTCTAGCCATTCTGAGAAATTTTTAAAATAAAATCTATTAGTTTGAAAAAATAAAATAAAATTAGAAATAATGAATATAAAAAAGGAAATAAATGAATCATATAAATAAGGTTTTATAATTTAATAAAAAAAAAGAATTTTTTTTTGATTGGTTTAAATATTTTTGTTTTGAAAATTAAAAAAGAGGAGTAATGTTTTATTAAATAAGAATTAATATTATTTACAATGAAAAAAATTAAATAAGTATAAAATAAAAGAGTCATAGAAAAGAATTAAAATAATGATTTTCCATGAATCTTTTATTTTATACTTATTTAATTTGTTCATTATTGTGCATCAAATTTCAAATTCACACAATACTACTAAAATGGCAATAACAACTCAAAACATGATAACAAAAATAGGAATGGATAGAGGAGATAAATCAAATAAAATATAACCTTATTTCCATACTTATTACTTTATCATGCCTCCATTCTAGGAATTTCACTTGTATGATTGGATGTCAAGAGATTTGATTTTGGGATTGCTTGTAGGACCTTGACAATGGCTTTCAATGGATGTGTGATTGGGGTAATGCCTTTGACTAGATGTTGGAATGCTATTACAGATGCTATAGGAGAGATTGATGGATTGATGGATGATTTAAAATTAGTCCTTAGAGTGGATGGAGAGATTAATTTTATGGGAAAAGGGACGGAATATCAATGGTCCAAATTCAAATTTGGGCTTCTGAAATCTAGGGCTAAGAAATTTCCATGGATTTTTTAATTCCATGGAAATATCTAGAATTAGAATATTCTATATAATGGGGATAGTTTGTGGAAGATTTCTAGAATCCTCCTATTTTATATATCTCCCGATAGGATTTAGGGATTTGGGAGAGGAAAGCGTAGGGTGGTCGGTAGGTAGGTAGATTATTAATTTTGAATTTTAAATTATCTAGTGGGCTTAAAGGGCAGGTTAGTACATAATGGAGTCTATTATGATTTTAATTGGAAGATTAATTGATTTTTAGATAGGGTAAAGGTTATGTGAGACATGAGAATGGGATATGGGTATTAGGCAAGTAGTTAATCTAGCTAGGAAAGATGGGAATCAAGCCAAATCAACATAAATTAGTTTAGTTAGTAGGGTGAGCATAATTTAGTGCATAAAGTTTTCCCATTTTTAAAGAGAATTACTTTTGAAATGAGTGAAAGGAGTAATGGTATTTCAAAAAAAACCATAATTTTAGATGATGTCAATGATTTGTCTCCACTCGAGGGAGTATGCAAGGAGAAAACTGACCCAGATGATAACTCAATCAAGAAACCTGAAGGTGGGATAAAGCTGGGATCTTAGTCAGGGTTTGGATGGCCCAAGTGGGTGAATAGATGCCCCAATATTGATGATGAAGTAGCTCAAGTGATGTGTCTAGACAATGGATAATTTTCTAGAAAGTGATTGATAAGGTAAGGTTGATAAAAAAATATGGGTTTGAGCTGATGATTGGTCTTGTAGCAAAGATACATGCTAAGGGAATTTTGAAATTGGATAAAAGGATAAAGAATGGTGATTGGTGATAAGGATCCAATTTTTGTAAGACGTGGGGCTACAATAATTATCTATAATTGGTAAGTGACAGATAAGACAATGGGATGGTAATAAGGGATAAATGGTGGTCGAGCTATCCCTATGTATAAATAGTATGACTAGGTGATACATAGATAGTATGAAAAGACCTCAAGCTGATATAGTTTTAGATACAGGATAAACATAATGATAATGGTGGTGGGAATGTTATACCCTATATGTCATTAATATATGGTATAAGTTGACAGGATTGGTATTCGAAGATAAGTGAATAGGGGATGTTAGTAAGGGGGAATTGGGGAGATTGGGTGTCATATATTAAAAAAGAGATAGGTTGGGAGTCATTTTCACTCTTTTTCATTGGTGAATTGAGCTCTAAGTTGAAATATATGCACCACATTCCCCATTATTCCCATCATAGTGAGAGAATCTGGGAACACTAGAGAGGTGCCAAGGCTAGACCTCTGATTAGTAAACAAACCTTAGGTCCATGTTTATTTTGATTTTGATTAGTTTTTTGTAGATTTTAATGTAGATATTAGCAAAAAGAGACAAATTCTATTATGGTCTAACAATCTTGTGATTGGCAGGTTTGTCCTCAGTCATGAGATTAATGATACAAATTGTGGTAATGTCAGGGGTAGTGGTAAGATTATAATATTAATAATAGGGAAGGGTAGGATTGAAATCTCATAGATAGGTTATAGTGGGATTAAAATCCCATAATTAGGAATTGGTGGGGTTACAAACCCATTATTAGGGAATAGTGGGATTCTAATCTGACAATTGGTGAGTAGCAAAATTGCAATCTCAAGAGTTGCAAGTAGCCATGTTGTAGGTGGTTGAAAAAAATGGCTAATTGATGGATTATATAAGGTTAGATTAGGTTTTGTAAAGGTGGATAGGTAAGATTAGATAATTAAGGTAGTTAGGTGAGGGAATGGGAGGGGGAAGATGTTATGAGCAAGGATAGAGTTTTATTAATGGGGATGATGATAGGTGGCTATGGTTTTTTTTTTGTGCAAGAGGATTTCGGTATACTAGAATCATAACTACAAAATATAGAGGTGCTTCATAGTATGTGAAACTCACCCCTGAGGAGTATTGGATGCTCAAGTTAGTGGGACTCTATGATTTGGTGATGATGCCACCTATTTGCATTGATCAAACTATGATTAGAGTATTTATGGAGTGATGGCACTCAGAGACAAGTACATTCTATTTTATCACTAGAGACATTACCATCACATTAAAGGATGTTTACAGGATTATCCACATACCCATGCATAGAGAGAGGATATATTCCTGGTCATAGACCTTGGTATAGATATTGCAACAATTGGGAGGGAGCTTACAGATCGGGATATGGGACCATTACATTAATTAAGATACATGCCATCACAAGGGGACCTTAGACCAATTAACCCTAATGTTTATGGCTCTTGTGTCTGACATTATTTGTTAGATAAGAGTTGATGGTGGTTTCATCTTGGGTTTAGATATATTGTGGTTGATCTGATTCATGATAACTAGGTATTTCACTAAGGACCTGTTACTTTGGTGTAATTATATAGGAAGCTACTTCTGGTAGTTGATAGGAGAGTGCAAAGATTTGGACCATCTCTATTACTATAGATTTGAAGTTGGGAACATATTGCAATTCAATGGTTGTTGGGTAGAAGTACAAGGATGGCTTCTAGATAACTGATACTATTTTGATGGTGTGTGAACTTAAGAGTACAACTAGGTCATACAGGGGAGATGCACTATTATAAGGAGGAATTTGATAGTTTACACCCATAACATATTACTTGAATGCCTTACAGAGGGATCACATTTGGTAGGGTTGATGATGTGTGGACTCAGTATATGCTAACACCATGTTATGTGATAGGTCATTGAGATTACATCATTGATAGATATCATCTAGATTAGGTTCAACAATAGTTTGGGTTCATTCAAAATATGTCAAGCCTTGAGCACTTATTTTCACATAGTGAGCGGGAGAGGCCATACTGGGGGAGACCTACTAAGAGAGATGATGTATGTGTAAATTATGATAGGATTTCCCCCATCCAGTGGGATTTCTATATTTTTATTCCATATCCAAGGGTGATAGTAGCTTATACATCATGGTGGTAGCCATAGATTATGATTTGATTAACATGGCATCGTGTGGTGATTCAGAGGCATGAAGTGAGAAGGGTGTTTTAGGCTAGAGCAAAGATCTAAAGGAGAGTGAAATGAAGAAGATAGGTACTAGTGTAGAGGGTACTAGATGGGGAAGAAGGACATGATGTAATGGATGTGGATTATGGTGGTGGGGTTATAGTGGTAGCATAGGGGGTCCCTAGGTATAGGTAGGAGCTTATGGAGTTGCCTTGTCACAATCCCAAATAGGAGGTAGTAGTGGTGTGGGTCTTTCTCAGCCATCGATGTTAGAGGTAGACTAGGGATTAGTGACTCTTTTGTGAGGCAAGATTTAGGCTCACTTATTTTAGATTTCTTTGATGGCACACGAATGAGAGCAGTTATAGGCCAACCTCTATAATTTAATTATGCAGGGTGATGGTTGATTGGACTAGGTACAAGGGTATATTAGTGATTTACAAGATTGGATTTCTCAAAGACATTGGAAGATTACTTGGATATAATCATAGATTATAACATTGAAGGTTTAGGTGCTCGAGCAGGGTATGCATATTACTATTTTGTGATCATAGATCATATAATGAGATACTTAGATTGGTCAAGAATAGACTCAGATTATAATTTTACATTTTGAGGTTCCAAGATTTCTAAGATAGACTATGCAGTTTTAGACTCATTTTTAGACATTGACTAGGCAATTAGAAGTAGAAGAGATGCCTAAAAATGTAGCTGGTGAGGTGTTGCAGGGGCCAGACATGATAGGGGTGATGAATGTGATTATATTATTGACATGGGAGGCCAATTATTATATTACATTATAGGAGGCCACAATTCCTAAGTGTCAGCATGTAGGCTCCTTTCACGCTAGCCAGTCACCTATTCAACAACCTTTGAGAGGATGTGGTGGTGGACAATTAAGGCCATCAGGGCCAAAGTCTTAACTTTGGATGTATACATATATGTATAGGGGCCTTTTCTATTATAGCTCCTTTTTTTCCCATGGTATCTTATGTTTATATCATATATTTTGACATGGATTCCATGTCAATATTATATTTTAGACACTTGATATTTATATGTGATGGGGATTTGTGCTAGATGTATGGATGTTGTACTTGTTTGTGGATAGATATGTGATGTATTTATTATTTTGTATGATTATGACATTGCTTATATATTTTGGGATTAGATATGATTGGATCTAGATATTGTCACATTAAGGTTATGATGTATGTTACAATGGATCTATAATTTATTTATGTTTTGATTCATTATAGATGTCTGATCTAAAACTCAGGAGCTTTGGTTGAAATATAATACAAGAAATAAGAAAAACATAGTTGTAATAATTCTATCTCTGAGAAGAGATTTTTTATTGATCAAATTTATAGATTGAAACATATGCCTGCCTCTAAGACTAGATGTCTATTTTCCTTTTCAGGATATATCTATTTTTATACATACTTTGAAATCAAGAGGAGCATGAGTAAGGTCACCAATCTCAAGGGAGATGAAGTGGTTTTACTTCCATGATTTACAACATTATAGAATTTCAGAAATTACTATATTTCGAAACTTACTAGTTGATAAATCTTATAGGACAAGACCACCACTTGAGATAGTCCATTCAAATGTTTGTGGACTAATGCAAACACCATCCATAAGTGGAAGTTTTTGTTTTTTCAAATTTATTGATGATTTTAGAAGGAAATTTTGGATTTATTTCTTGAAATATAAATCATATGTATTTGCTACTTTTAAAGAGTTCAAGGCAAATGTTGAGAAAGAAAGTGGACATTATATAAAAATATTGACAATTGATAGAGGAGGTTAATACATATCAAATTATTTTAAAAATTATTTCAAGGAAAATTGCATAAGGAAACAATTTACAGTAAGGTATACTCCTCAACAAAATGGATCAGCTAAGAGAAAGAATATAACAAATATGGAAATGGCATGAAGTATGATCAAATCCAAACATCTACCAAAGGATTATTGGGCTTAAGTAGTTGCACATTGGGTATAAATATTAAATATATGTCCAAAAAAAATTGTGATAAATAAAATACCAGAAGAACCTTGGAGAAAAAGGATGCACAATATTGCACATTTGAGAGTTTTGGGATGTGTGACATACTCCTTGATACCTCAAGAGTTGAGAAAGAAAGTAGATGATAGAGGAAAGAGTGCATATTAGTGGGATGTAGTGAATAATCCAAGGCATATAGGCTATACAATCCTATTACAAATGAGGTGAAAATAATCTTTGATGTTGAGTTTGTTGAAGAAAAAGCATGGGATGGCAGCATGGACAAAACAACTACTATTGTAGCTAGTGTTCCACAAGAGAATGAAGATAATGAAATTCATGTTTAGAATCCTACCACATAAGAAAATATTTATACAATGCCTTATAAGGCACCTACCACTCCAAATAGTAATAGTAGCGAGTCTTTTAATCCAACACTTGCATCATTAAGTTCAAAGTCTATAAACACTTAAAAGGTGACATGCAGTCTAAGGGAGATTTATGATGAAATACAAGAGATTGAAAATGTTAATTTATGTTATAATTTGGAATTCTTAACACAAGTTGATCCAATTTATTTTGAATAAGAAATTAAAGATGAGAATTAGATTGATGTAATAGATGAGGAAATTCAATCAATTGAAAAGAATCAAAATTGGGATCTTGTAGATATTCCTAAAGGCAAGGATGCGATTGGAGTTTAGTGGGTTTAGAAGATAAACTATAATGTTAATGTAAAAATATAGAAACATGAGGTTATTCTAGTACATAAAGGATTCACACAATAGCTGGCATATACTACAATAAAACATTAATACATGTGGCAAGATTGGATACCATTATAATAATGTTATCTATAACAGCTCAAAATAATTAGAAGGTTTACCAAATGGATGTAAAATGAGCTTTCCTAAATGAAATTTTGGAATAATAAGTATACACAAAACAATCACTTGGTTATGAAATTTCAAGACAAGGATATTTGGTATACAAGCTACAAAAGGCACTATTTGGTTTGAAGCAAGCTCCTAAAGCTTGGTACAGTAGAATAGATTCTTATTTTTTTTTAAATGGGTTCAATAGATGTGGAAATTAATGTACCTTGTATATGAAAGTGAATAATTAGGGGAAAATATTGATATTTTTTTTGTATGTAGATGATTTGATATTCACAGGTAACATGTCTATTAACTCATTTAAGGCAGCCATGTAAAGTGAATTTGATATGACTAATTTTGGGCTTATGAAATATTTTCTAGGGATAGAGGTAAGTAAAAGTGATCAAGGTAGTTTTATATGTCAAAGTAAGTATGCTAGTGATTTATTGAAGAGATTCAATATGACAAAAGTGAATCAAACCCCTCCACCAGTTACATTTGGTTTAAAACTTATGAAGGATGACAAAAGTCCTAGTGTTGATGCAAATTTATTCAAAAGATTAGTGGGTAGCCTTATGTATCTAACCACCCCAAGATCATATATCATGTATGAGGTTAGTTTGATTTTTATATTCATGGACAAACTAAAGGAATCACATTGGAAAGATGGAAAAAGAGTTTTAAGGTATATAGCTAGAACAAAAATCTTTGGGATTTTGTATACATCTTCATATGACAACAAACTAATTGGATATATGGATAGTGATTGGGGAGGTAGCTTGGGAGATAGGAAGAGTAAATTTAGATACATTTTCCATCTTATATTTGGTACTATCTCTTGGGCATCAAAGAAGTAACCTATTGTGACACTCTCATCAGCTAAAATAGAATATGTAGTAGGGACATCAATAGCTTGCCAAGTAGTATAGATGAAAAGAGTATTTTTAGATTTGAGGCATTTACAAGAAGAACCTATGAAAAATTATTATGATAATAATTCAGAAATTAATTTATCTATAAATCATGTTTTTCATAAATAGATCAAGTATATTGATACAAGATGTCATTTTATTTGATAATTCTTGAACAATGGATACATATATCTTAAATTTTTTAGGTCTGAAGATCAACTTGCTGATATCTTTACCAAGACACTTTCAAAGAACATGTTGACCATATCTAAGAAGGAATTGGAATAACAAACATACATGGTAGTGAAGATTAAGGGGGAGTGTTAGTGGACATGACTATTGGTAGATGTGGACCTACATCCAGCTCAGCTTCTAATCTCCCTACCACATCACCAAAAACTCAATATATTTTATCCATTTGTATTAAATACTTTAATTATCTTATAACTACCCTCTTACCAATCTCATACAGTCACCAAATTTCTTTAATGATTGTCTCTCCCATTTTAGACTCACTTTGAGAGACTTTTAAGGAAAATAAACTATGCTTTATATCCATCTTTTGAATTCTTTATTTTTAATGAATGAATGAGAAAATAGCAAAAAAAAACCCTGCCAATATATATATATATACAACAATTTTTTTATGACAAGAAACACAACCCTCATAAAGCATTAATAAAAAATAATTTTATATCGGGTCTACTTTGTGTGAATTATCTATGTTTATTTGATTTGAATCCCCTAATTTTTTCAGTTGTTAGTTTCTAATTATCAAGAAAAAGAACACCCTATGAGCTGTGTGTGTTTAACACATGTTAGCTAATACAATTTCCTTTCCTTTCATTTTTAGATCTTTCCAAATTTTTAGTTTATTTTGAAATATTCTCCTACTTTTAAGGACTGATATTCTTTGGAACATGTCTCTTCACCAAATCTTAAAGTAGAGGTTTTATTTAAAGTAACAACACACTATACAAAATAGAAATATTGAAATCATTATATAATATAAACTAAACACACAAGCTACCAAATCTATTATGTGGTCATATTGTTAATCACTCAGGAGATGTAAAAGTCCTCTTTTTGTCAGCTTCATCCTCACATTTATGTATTTATACTTAGAAAATGTGATTATGAAGCTCAGATTAATGGTTTCCTTAATTACAATGACCCTACAATTGCGACTCTCCTCCACCACCCGTGGATAACATTGAAACATTGGACATAAAAATACCAAATTAAATTGATAATATATTCTTGATTTATCCATTTTGAGAATATTGGTGTATTATTATTGATTTAGATAAAGGATCTAAGTAGTAGAATTAGTAAATAAATATGCAATAATTAGGATACAGATTTGTATAATTTGATTGTAATTTAAATATTTCTAAAAACAATAATAAGGGAAAAAAACATGACAGAGTTGAAAATTGATAAATACAACTGAGACAAAAGATGGAATTCATTATGTGGGATTGAGACACTATCATAAATTAATATCTGATGTTCATTTTATTATTGGACATAAGCACCAAAAATAAGACGACCTAGGTTTCAGTGCTATAATTTTCTTCTGTTGTTATTGTCTAGGAGACCATAGCTTTCAGGGTTTTGTTTACTATGTCTATGAGACCCTACCTATGAAATTTTTACTATTGGATGTCCTTAAAACTCTTTATAGAGATAATATTTATTTAAACCCTATAATACATTATGCCTTAATCAATTTTGAGAAGGGGGGTTATCATGTGTAATATTCAATGAATATGTATCCACACCACTTGTATGGGCATGCTACGTACATACCATTACTCTAAAGAGGGATCAATCCATATGTAGTTCTCCCACTTGATGTGCTTTATGCAATAGTGTGTATGAAGATGCAAAATTCTAAATTTAGGGTGCTTGAGGTGACTAGGGATTGGTGTAAGGATTTGAATACACTGGAAATGGTATTCGATAGCTATATGCACAGAATAAGGAAATATGATTTAGTATTTTGGCTTTCTTTTTGATATTTGACAACCCATTGTAAATGAAATTTGAATGGGATTTTATAAGGATAAATTGGTTATGGGTCAAATGTATTCATGTTAGACCAATAAGGAGGATCAGAACTAGAAGGAAATGATAATTTGGCCTTAAAATGTGATTGGAAAAGAGCACTAAAAGCAAGACACCCTATGGTCCAGTGTTATAGTCTGATTTGGATGCTATATTTTTAAGCTGACAAGACCTAGGAGGATGGATATATCATGGAAAGAGGAGTCTGGATCAGTTGGGATCTGATATGGAAGGTTACAAATGATTGGGAATCAATGGAAAGATGACTCTGAGGGTCATAAACATAAGTAGGAAGGACCTATGGGATAGATGTCACAAGTTGCACTCAAGCTACCGACTTTCACATTTTATATGACTACATTTACCCCCTTTTATTTTAGTGATACAACAAAGTGAAATACTAGGATAAAGGAAAAATAGAAAGCATACCTAAACTTACCTGTAAGGTGAAGCTCATGGAGTTTTTATGATGTTAGGTGTGTATAGAGAGAGAACGTTATGAAGTGTGAATCTGTAAGAGAAAATAAATACTAGATCAATTATTAATAGATATGATATATCTAAAATAATAATGTTCAAAGTTGGATAAGAGAGAAAAGAAGAGAAAGAAATGAATACACCTCACCATGTACGTGAATTAATACAAGAATTGTGATGTTGTGTGATGCTGAGTAATGTTGGATGATGGTGAGTAATACTAAATGATACTATACCCAGAGTAATATCACAAATGGATCTAAGTGCTCAACTCTTCGAGAGTGGCTCAAGATTATAAAGGTTGGCCCTTTTCCTCCATCGTCACCCACTAAATGTAGTTATGTGATGATGTGTATTCTAATCAATGTTTGGACTGTGTGTCTAATCCCTCTGAATATACGGCTCAAGAATACAAAGGATAGCTAGTCTTTTGGCTCCATAATTATCCTTTGAAGTCAAGCTATAAATTGATACCAATATGAAATGTGTCTCATATGAGATGCTTTTTTAAGCCCATGAATGTTCTATAATCTGATAATATTGGCATGGATAGTTGAATGTATGCTAGAAACCAGGCCACTCTTGGCCATTCTAAAAGATGGATATTAGCTTGTATGAAAACATCTCTAAAACAAGGCATGAGGCTTATATGAAATCCATTCCAAAAGTGGAGGTTATGAATATATGAAATTCACTCTAAATTGATGCCAACCACCTATAGATGGAATGAAGCATGCAACTACTTAGAATACTTAGGTAATATGTTGAACTCAGAAAGAAAATAAAATAAATGTGTCGTGCACATTACCCCCAATCACTGATGTCTAAAACATGGATTCTAATTTGGAAGTTATAGCAACTACCATATATAAAACTAAAAGTGAGAGCCATTATGTCATGCATGATTCCCCCTATAGTTGGATTCTCTGAGAAAAGGTGTACTAAAAATTATTGATTTTAAACTAGTTTAATTATTTAAAACTGTAGCTGAACCTAATTTTCTACCTACCCATAGAAAATTTATTTTTTCTCTTATTTTCATTAGAGCACTAAAAATAGGGACACCATGGTGTCTGACAGTGTTGTCCAAGTACAACACTATTGTCCTTTACTTAAACTAAAAACTATTCTAGAATCAATTCTATTTTTTTGGTCTATTCTACCTGGTTTGAACTCTAATTGATGTTTTGAAACTAGTTTTTCAACTGGTAAGAGCTCTGATTTCTATGATAAAACCCTTGTTTCTTATCTCCTCTTTTGAGGTTAGGAATGAAGACCTTGAAATGGCTTCCCTCAAAATAAAGATCCCTGCAAGTGTGTTATGCTATGAAATAGGTGATATAGAAATGATAATAAACAAGATGTCTCAAGATATAACATAGTTTGTAAAGGAGATTGTTATATCAACAAGGGTATGCCTAGATAGATATAAAAATGTAATAGTATGTACAATATACTAAATTGAAACTAAAACTTATAGTCTAGTTAGTTTTTAGTTGGCAACGAGGGATGGATCATTATGTCCCATGGTATCTAAGATAGCAAGATAATGCATGATGTGGATCATGTCATTGCAAATAATTTAAAATCAAACAAGAAAAAAGCACAGAAGGCAAGAAGAAAGAAGCATAGAAGAGTGGCCAAGGGGACAAATAAAAAAGGGACTTGGGTACATGTCACTCAAACTAAAAAACAAGTGTACAAGGCATGCTCAAATGTTACATACACATACATTTGAAATCAAGGTAATCATGAAAGACATAATCACATAGAAGGTTACAGGTAAAGGATATTGGCGAATGTCCTAAGGTACATACAAGAGACAAACGAAGGACTAAGAAAATTAATAAATCTAGCTACGCAAAACAAGAAACGAAAACATGTAAAATTAGAAATAAAATCACATATAACTAATCATATCAATAAATGATAGCATGCAAGACATGGAGTAAAAGACTAGGTAGATGCCAATAAATACACAAGTGCTATATACTAGTGAACGTCGATAGAGTAATCTATGTAAGCTAGTAATTAATGTACATCAACATGATAACTAGAATGTGTGGTATATGAATGACATAACCTGGATAGTGTAATCATTTAGAAGATGACCCTAGTGGGTATATGTATCGATGTCTTGAATGTAGAAGTAGGATGCCCCCTTAATAGGTAGAGTGAAGCAATCAAATAACTAGATGTCACTAAAAATACTTAAAGGAAATGAAGTGAATCGTGCTAATGTAGATGAATCAATAAACAATATAATAAAATAGAAAATGTATGTCTAACATAGTAGTAAAAATGTAATGCATGGATAATGTATACAATTGAAATGTTATTGGTGTTTTTTATATGTTGTATTATTTTTATGTTTTTGATATGTTGTATTATTTTTGTATATCTGGAATAAACTATGTACAATCAATCATAAATGAGATTATGTATAATACAATCTTAGAATAAATGATATAAACCAATGAGTCTCGTGGGAGGATCCCTATCATGGTGTTACATATCAAAGAGAGGAATCATGAGTGCTCATGAAGCATAATGGAAGTGATAAGATTGTGGATCTAAAAGATGTATATTTTTAAAATTATCTAAATTATTTGAAGTAAAACTAAACTATGGGGTCCCCATATAATGCTAAGTAGTGGATGCAACTATAGGTCTCATAGGGACCCATCTGGTAGTAGGAGATGCTCTCTAAATATGTATTCTATGAGTAGATGCATGAGAACTCAATGATACTACCCTAGGTGTGAACACAGTAGTTGAAGGCTATCTAGAATCTTAAAGCTATGGAGGTGTATGAAATATTTGTGATGGTAATGGATGCCTCAACTATGTCTAAATTAGAACAGGAGGAGGAACTATAACTAGTGTCAAAACTGAAACATGTAACTATGGAAAAGTAGATGACTCTAAATGGGGAGTGGTAGCTCATATGGAACTTTAACAACTATAACAACCTAATTATCATGAATGAATAACATGCATATGTTAACTATAGAAGGTACTTCTCAAAGTTTTTGAATCCATGGTTGACCAAGTAACATATCAAAAACTCCTACACTGAGAACTATAGTAAATGGTGTAGCCATATATATTGGACCAACCTATATGGGAAATACAATCTCACCCAATAAAATTTGTATGTGTCCACTAAATCTATTGATAAATATGTCTGTCATGGTAATATCTTACTCTTATAATCCCAAATTCTATTGTAATGTCATAGTGCACATGTTCAAACTATATCTATTATCTATGAGAATACTATGAATAGGTTGATTATTAATTTAAGCTCTAATAAAGAGTGCATGATAATTTGAATCATCCTTGATGATCTATTTCTCAGATAAGGAGATGGAAGGTCTAGCTGAAACTTTGGAGTTATATACACCAATCATATATCTCAAAGTATGTGTCTTAACTGAAAGTGTCTTGTATGTATCTGGTGGTGGATGTGCATGGTGAACCCCTGATGTGTTTCCTTTCTCTTATTGAGTATTCTGAAAAAATAGATCTAAAAATACTTTTTAATCTTTATCATGTGTTTGCTTTGGCTAAGGAGGCTCAACTAAAGCGCCAAAATCAATATGATTACCATATATGAAATCATGTATCTTGTTTCTCAAACTGATGCATCTATTTGTTGTATGCCCTGGTGCCTTATGAAAATTAAAAAATGCATGCTAATCATATCCCCATTGAAGAGGCTCTGTTTGGCCAACTTCCTAAATAGGAGGGAGAGATATGATGTTACATTCCAATATCTATTGTAAAACTCTATCTAGATAAACTAGTAGATTGTTAAAGGTTCATCAAAGAGGTGCTGATAAAACCACATTTTGAGGGGGCTTGAAAGTCGCATTAACTATCAGTTGATTCTAACTCTTGCTATAATTGAACTTTACATTATATGATATTTTTTTGTTACTCTTGTGTTTTATTTTTGAGATACTTATGTACTTGAGTTTGTCCATTCAAATTAACTTGAATTCTATTTCCTTTAGTATATGACATAATTTAGTAAAGGAAGAGAATCTTTTGAACATAATTGATTCATGCAAAGCTAGTATAAGAATATATGTGAAGATATTTTGTAATTCTTGATCGGCCATGGGGCTAGTCATCTGAGCCAAAATAGTCTTATAGTAAATAACATAATCTATGAGATGCTCATTTGATAATTATTTCTAATGTGAAAACTTGGGCATACAAAACCTTATCACCAATGTTTATGCTAAAGATAGGAAACCTTATCATCAATGTTTATGCTAAAATGAGCTAGGAACATGTCAGATAAAGGATTGATTGCATTTATCAACTATTTTGGTAGACTATAAAACCATTGTAAAGCATAATCCTTTAGTGTCCATGGAAATAGATTGATAAGTAGCTAGTCATTCAGTACATAGTCTAAGAATGTTTCATGAAAATATCTCAAATATGTCTTTGGACCACCACTATCATCATATAGAGTAATCTTGGCTTGAAAAAAACCTTCTGGGAAGGGTGTAGAATCAATGTGATGTGCCAATAGTGTATGCAATAGAGAAAAATAATCAAAAGCCTTTGTAGGTCTACAGACACCTTGCTCAAGATTTAGGACCTTAGATTGATGAGATATTATCTCTTGCATAAGGGTTGTCACATCAAGAGACAAAGATGTACTAGCTATAGATGGTGGCATAGAGGTAGGTTGGGCTGCTATAGGGGG
The DNA here is from genome assembly GCA_037957365.1 of Torreya grandis. Taxonomy (NCBI): domain Eukaryota; kingdom Viridiplantae; phylum Streptophyta; class Pinopsida; order Cupressales; family Taxaceae; genus Torreya; species Torreya grandis. The sequence goes on along the minus strand of JARHVA010007606.1, from coordinate 533,433 downwards.
TTATTGAGACATAGTTGCCCCCATAGTATCATTTGAAATTGGTTGATATGTGGTTTGAGTAGATTCATCTTTTTTAACCTTTTTGATTTCCTTGATAAATTGTAAAATAAGAGTAACATCTCAGGGATGCTCCCTAAGTCATTCTCAAAAACTTTGAAAGATCAAATATTTGTTGAGGACAACTTCATTATTAATAATTTATGGACGTAGATTAAGAGTCTAATGTGGTAAATCATGAACATTAGTGTTTTTATCATTATTATTCTGATACTCCTCATCATTGAAATTATCCTCATTTAAATTGGTGTAATATGGATGTGTAGATTTTGTAATAGGAAATTGAGTTGGTTGTTTATCCGTGGTATATAGCTGGGTTGAAAAAACTAGGTAAATTTAGGATGGTTGACACTAAGTTTTCAACTTCATCTCGAAGGAAGAGATGTAATAATATTAGGTGGCATAAGGAAACAACTTGAATAATGGAAGAAAATATTAAATCAATATAATCTAAACCAGGAATTCGAATATGCATAAAAATGATATGAAGCTCACAAACATGTAAGGAGATACCTCAACAAGAAATGGGATATTGTAAATGTACCTAGTGTTTGAAATATGATTATTTTGAAAGTTACTATGAAAATTTGAAATTTGAAGTGAATAATTGAGTTCGATATGCAAGTAAAAAATTAGAAATTTATTAGAAAATTTGTGATTTAAAGAGACCTAGTAGATACAATTAGGATTTTGAAAAATAAATATTTTACAAAATCACTATTGAATTTTGAATTTTGAGGCGAATTTTTTATTTTAATATGCTAGTAAAAAATCAAAAAATTATTGGAAAATTAATGAGAAAATACCAAGACCTAGTATGGGCAACTATGTCTTGAAAAAAAATTATTTTAAACTTACTAGAACATTTTAAAATTTAATGTTAATTTTTTATTTTATTATGCAAGTAAAAAATAATTAAAATATAGGTGAAATAAGTAAGAAATTTACCTTGGGGTTTTTTAAGTTTTTATGTGCAAATGAAGTAAGTCATGTTCACTAAATGATTTAATCTTTTCAAGAATATAGGTGTATTATTCCTAATTTATTTAAAGAATCTGAGTAGTAAAATAATTAAATAAATATGAAATAATTAATTTATTAATTTGATTTTAATTTGAATTTTTTTAAAAATAGTAATAAGGGAAATAAAACAAGACTTAGTGGAAAATTGACTGATACAGCTAGGACAGATGTTGGAATTCACTGTGCAAGATTCAGAGACTTTCACAAATCAGGATCTGGCCTTTGTTTTATGTTTCGACAAGAATGCCAAAAATAGGACACCCTAGGCTCTTATGACATAGTCCATTTCTATCATCATTATCTATATAAGACCTAAGCTTTTTGGGTTTTATTTGGTATGTCTTTAAGACCTTGCTTGTAAAATTTTGACTATTGGATGTCCATGGAACTCTCTACAAAGCTGATTTTATCTTTAAACCATAGACTCCATTGTGATTTAACCAATTTTGAGAAAGATGGGGGATTAATGTGTGTAAGATTCACTAAACATGTATCCATACCACCTTCTTTGGGAACACTTCCTACATACCAATACTCTAAAGAGGGATCAAATCATATGTAGTTCTCCCACTTGATGTGCTTTACTCAATAGTGTGTAAGAAGATGTAAAATTATAAATTAAGTGTGCTTGAGGTGACTAGGGATTGGTGTAAATATTTTATTAAGATACAAATGGTATTGGATGGCTATATGCAAATAATTGAGAAATATGCTTGAGTAGTCTTGCTTATTTTGTAATATTTACCAACCCCTTCAAAATGAACTTTGAATGGAATTTTATAGGTATCTATTGGTTATGGGTCAAATGTATTCATGTTAGGTTGACTATAAGGAGGATAGGAGCTAGAATAAAATGATCATTTGGGCTTGAAATTTTATTGGATAGAAGTTCCAAAAATAAGAAACCCTAGGGTTTGATGCTACAGTCCAAGTTGGGTGCTATAATCCTAAGATGATGGGACCTAAGGGATGGATCTATTATGAAAAGAGGAGTCTGACTCAACTAGGATTATGTCTACAAAGCTATGGATGGCTAGGAATCGGTAAAAATATACCTATGAGGGTCACACAATCAAGTATGAGGGACCTATGGGATGGATGCCACAAGTCACACTCAAGTTACCAATTTCATCATTTTATATGACTACAATTCTTTATAAATATATATGTTTTTGTTGTTAACTCTTTTAACATGTTAAAATAACATATTAAACAAAATCATTAATAAAATTAATATTGAAACAATTATATAGGTTAACGACTAATGCTTACTAGATTCTGATGATTCAAACTATGTACTAAAAAACTAAACAATCTTTTAATAGATATATATTTTTTAAATTTTAAGGATTATTAAATAAAACAAACTCATCATTAATCCTAAATAATAATAAAAACTTAATATAACACAAATAAAACACATTCTGAAAACCTAAGACATAATTAATATATTAGATGGATCTAGGGAAATCAAAGGTGGCTTGAGATCTGATGTAGATAAGAAGAATGAAATATGTAGCTAAATAAAATTAAGAAGATATTTATCAATAGTGAGGTGATGCCAAGTATCTTGTGGAAAAGCTGGGTGATTTTACATGGTTGTGTTAAGATGGTGGATTCTAGATCGAGATACGGAGACATACATGATGATGTAAACATATAAATACATAGTTAACAATCGCTATTGTGTGATTGTAATATGTGATTAGTCATAAAATAAATACAACATTCCCATGACATTGAACATGTTAATGATCCTAGAAAACACATGAAAGCATATAATATTCCTCAAAACAACCATCTAATCCATGTTGGTAAATGATGTACATTTAGTCAACATCTATTCTTGGACAAGGTGGGAAGATCACGTGAAGTTAACATTGATTTTGAATCCCAAATATGGTAATTGTGAATGAATATCACTCAATCTGATGGATTATAATGAGTAGGAAAGCATATCACACAAAGATAAATAAAATCAATGGGAAAATAATGAGATCCATGGATGGATAATCACCATAAATTCTAGTAGTCTTCTGCATGTCCAAGTCTATACCACGTGTTGCAACCTTCTAAAATTTTGTAAATATTACAAAAAAAACTCAACACAATTTTATAATAATTACTTCTCTTTTTTTCTTTTCTATATCCTACACATAATAATGGACAATATATTTGGATAGACTTAAATCATCCTTGAAATAAACACATGGTATCGCCCTGGCAAAACCCATATAAAAATTACCAAAATAAGCATTGATTTCAACCAATGAAATTTTAATTATCATAAGAAAATTCTAATATGTGGAGATAAGGGGACAACTTATAATGGAATGACTATGCATTTAATTTCAAGAAGCATGTAATTCTACTGCAACATGTGAAGCTGACTCAAGAGTCTATGGTAGAATCAAGAAGCGCATGCACAAAACTATTTAATCTTTACATGGGGATATCTTCTTCGAAACAAATTCCACCTCCTAAATAGGAATAACAGTAGCTCTAACTTTTGACTTATCATAGATTTTGTTTTGAATATCTAACATGCTCATGGAAAATTCAAAAGATATAATTTCCCCATTAGAACTAAAGAATCTTGCTTAGGAACATGAGTCACTTTGATACCATTGAAAAAAATTTATCTAGATTATGTATTGTAGAACTTGTAATTACTCACAACAGGGCATTTATTATACATCCATTTTTTTCATATTTTTTTGTTATGTATCATCTTGCAAGAGGACTTGCATTAATGTTCTTTTTAGTTTTTTAATTTTGATGTTATCCTTAACTTATGTGAGTTGTAATTGTATATTAATTTAATACTTTTTAAATTTTGTCTTGAGCCCAACATAGCCTATCAAGAGAAGAGAGGAGTCATATTTTTTATTGCACTACATTAGGAAGAGAGAAAATGGTGTTGCTCAAGCCTAGAAAGTATATAAAGTGGTAGAAATTTAATAATAGAGGATTATTCAAAAATATTTTTTTTTTTGTGTAGTTGTTGCTATTGTATATTTTTTATGAATATATTCATATAATTGAAGCTCATTTATGTGCATATCTATTTTCATAAATAACTCTAACTATTATTTTTCTCTTTCTCTAAATTTTCTAGGTTGTTCTATTTATGCTATGCTTTGTTTGTGCAAATTAAATCCTCTATTTTTAAAGATTTTTTTTTGTATTTATCTCCTCTACTCCTCTATTAAAACTTTCATATAATATTAGATCCAAAGGAACCTGGGTCTTTGTATTTTTTCAGAGTTTAATTTTCATTCTTTTGAAATCCTTCAATGGCTTCCATGTCTAGTGCATCCTTGTCAAGTTTGAAAACCCCTATTTTCATAGAAAAAAATTATGAGTATTGGTCTTTAACTATGAAAGCATTAATTTGGTCTCAAGATGTATTAGAGATAGTTAAAAATGGTTATGTGGAACTAGCACACTAGACAACATATAACATCTTTACACAAATTGAGAAAGACACTTGAAAAGAATGCAAGAAGAAGGATGGTAAAGATTTATTCTACATATATAAATAAATGCATTAGAGCATACTCTCAATAGTAAAATAAATAAATAAAGCCAAGGAGTCATGGGATACACTAAAAAATGCTTACCAAGTTATGAACAAGGTAAAAACTGTTAAATATAGGTCCTTAAAAGAGATTTTGAAAATTTAACAATGAGAAACTCAGATTGATTAGAATATTTCATTACCCATGTTTTTGGTCTAATTAATCAAAACAAATAACATCAAGAGGTCATAGAGGATGGGAATATTTTTGAGAAGGTGATTAAAATCCTCCCTTCTAAATTTGACCCTCTATTAATGGCTTTGGAGGAAACCAAAGACTTGTGTTAATTTACTATTGATGAGCTTCATACCTTTCTCATCAATCAGGAATATAGACTAAATAGGTAAGACATCTCATTGTAAAATGCATTTTCATCGTAGTCATCTATAATTTTTGGAAGAGGAATACATAAATTGAATCTTAGAGGTAGAGGGAGAAGTTCCCTTAGAGGCATATGTAATAGTACTCCTACAAATGTTGGTGGTAGAGTTGAAAATCATAATTTCAATCACTCAAGTGGCCAAAGGTTTTATAAATCACACATTAAATGTCATTATTTTAATATTTTTGGGCATTATTATCATGTATTCAATAAAAAAGAGTATGACCAGCACAATCAAGGTCAAAATCAATCAAGTGGCACTCCCACAAGAACTATGTTTGTTTCATGCACTAGGATTGTTGAACCAATTCCTAAAAACTCCTCAGTTGAGTGGAATATTTTCCAAGAAACTCCATCTAACATATAATATTTGGATTTGGGTTATATTAATCACATGACAGGTAATGTAGATTTTTTTTTCTAGCTTGGATAAATCAATTCAAACTAATATCACACTTGGTAACAACAACAAGGTCACTATTTTGGGTAAATGTACAATTAATATTCTAACCAAAAAGGGGGAGAAAAAAGTTATGCACGATGTGTATTATGTTTATGTTCTAAAACATAATTTAATGGATATTAGTTAGTTGGTAGAAAAGGTTATAGAGTACACATGCAAAACAATGAGTTTGATTTTGGACAGGGTTCTAATTAAACCACTAATTGCCAATGCTCAAATAACTAGAAACTGGATGTTTCCCTTGAGGATAAGGCTAGATATGAAGGAAACAATAGCCCAATCTATTCAAAAGACAAATAATGGACATTTTGGAGCTACTTTTAAGGTATAAAATACAAAATCAGGAGCTGAAATCAATTTTATAGATTTACTAAACTCTAGAGAAAGCCAATTTAACTTTGGAGAAGTAAAAGGTAGTGGTGGATAAATTCAAACAAAATTTTAGTAAGTTGTAAAGGATTAATCTTGGTTGTGGCATTTTAGATTTGGGAATTTGAACTTTGGAGGGTTGAAGTTAATACATATGAAGAAGATGGCGAAAGATTTACTAGTAATTGAGAAACTAGAAAGAGTTTGTGAAGGTTGTATATTGGGAAAACAACATAGAGAGCCTTTTCAGGGTGACAAATCAATAAGAGAAATAACACCACTTGAGATTTTTCATTCAAATATTTATGGGAAAATAAAAACACCATCTATAAGAGGATGTACTTATTTTCTTAATTTTATTGATGATTTTATAAAGAAGAATTAGGTTTACTTTTTAAAACAAAAGATTGATGCAATTGCTTATTTTTAGCATTTAAAGACACGTGTGGAGAAATGAAGTGGCTACTACATCAATTTTTTTATGATGGATAGAGGTGGTGAATATATTTCAATTAATTTTATTAAAAAAATTATATTACATGCCATAAACAAGTAGTTTATAGTCCGTTACACACCTCAACGAAACAATGTGGAGGAGATGAAGAACCAAACCATTATGGTTATGGAATGTTGTATGTTGGAAACCCAAAATTTACCTAATGAATATTGGGTTGGGGCTATGGCAACTACTTTTTATATCATGAATAGGTGCCCAACAAAGACTGTGAAGAACAAAGTCCCTCAAGAGGTTTGGACAGGGATGAAACATAGTGCTTCTCATTTTAAGGTATTTGATTGTGTTGTAAACTCACATATTTTGGATGAGTTGAGTAGAAGTTAGACAATAAAGGATAAAAATGTATATTTATTGGTTATTAAGGGATAAAAAGGCATATAAGTTATTTAATCCTATCACTATAAGGTTATAATTAGTTGTGATGTTTATTTTGTGAAGGATGTAGCATAGAATGGAAGTGTAGAGAAGATTGTAAATATTATAGATATTTTTCCTCATGATGATATAGTGAATGAAGTGTTTCCATCATCAAGTATAAATCAAACATCTCCTTCCACTCTCAATATAGAACCACAAGTTGTATCTCAAGGTAGACCTTCATTCATGGCAAGGAGATATTCAAGGTCATTGTCTAAAATAAGAGTAAAACAAACTCCAAAGGAAACCATAGTATCATCTACATCAATTGGTACCCTTGGATCAACTTTAACTAGCATTCTAAGTAGTTATATATCTTTGGATCCAAATCTAGTAAGCATGTTGCCATGAAAAACAAAGAGATATAGTGAGTTATATAATATTCATACAACAAATTCATTTTTATTTTGTGCTCTATTTTATCATGTAGATGACCCATTAAAATTTGAAGAGGTTGTGAGTGATGATAAATGGGCAAAATCCATGGATGAAGAGATTGAGTCCCTCGAGAAGAACCGAACATGGGAGTTGGTTGAGTTGCCTAAATGCAAGGATGTAATAAGTGTAAAGAAGATTTATAAGACAAAACAAGATGTTGATTTAAAAGTGAAAAAGCATAAAGCAAATCTAATTTCAAGGGGCTTCGTACAATATCCCAAAATAGAGTTCAATGAGTTATTTTCACCTGTGACATGGTTCGACATAGTTAAGACCATACTGGCTATTGTTGTTCACAACAAGTGGCCTATGTACCAAATGGATGTGAATTCAGCACTTCTAAATGGATATCTAGAGGAGGAAGTATATGTGGAATAAATGCAAGGTTTTGAGATACCAGGTCATGAAGAAAAGGTATATAGGATGAATAAGGCATTTTATTCATTAAAGCAAGCTCTTAGAGCTTGCTACAATAGCATTGACTCCTATCTCATTGAAAATGGATTCCAAAGAAGTAGTTGTGAGCCAACCTTGTATATCAAAGTCAAAAATCAAGGTGACATTGTAATTATTTACTTTTATGTAGATGATCTATTCTTTATCGATGATCCTAGCATAGATGTTTTCAAAGCAATAATGAAGAGTGAATTTGAAATTATTGACTTGAGGCTTATCAGATATTTTTTGGGAATTGAAGCCCATCAATCAAATGTTGGTATATTTATTTCTCAATCCAAATAAGAAAATGAAATCTTGAAGAGATTTAATATCGTAAAGTGTAAGGTAACTCCATCACCAGTCATGATGTGCTTGAAGTTAAGTAAGGAAGGTGATGGACCATGTGTGGATCCTACATTGTTCAAGAGGTTAGTTGGAAGCCTTACATATTTTATTGCCATAGGGCTTGATATTATGTATGGTGTATGTTTAATTTCAAGGTTTATAGAGTCTCCAAAACACTCTCATTACCAGGTTGGTAAGAGAATATTGAGGTATGTGAGTGGTACAAAAGACTTTGGCATATTTTATTCTACGTCATCTTATTTTAGTCTTGTTGGATACATGGAAATTGGTTGTGGGCATAGTATAGATGATTAGAAAGGCACTTTTGGGTATGATTTTCACTTTAGTATAGGTGTTGTGTCATCGGTTTCAATGAAAAATCCCATTGTGACTCTTTCTTTAGATAAAGCTGAGTATGCATCAGCCACTTCTATAGCCTATCAAGTTATTTGGATGTGGAGGATATTTAATGACTTAATTAATGATAAAAAAGAAGCCACTGCAATATTTTTTGACAATAGCTTATCAATTGCATTATCCAAAAATCATGTTTTTTCATAAGAGAACTAAGCATATTGATACTAGCTATCATTTTATTAGAGAGCTTGTAAATAATAATAAAATTTTCCTATATTTTAACAAGTTTGAATATTAGTTTGGTAATATATTTATAAAACCATTGGTGAAGCAGACATTTCAATATTTATGGAGGTGTTTAGGAGTTTCTGATCTTGCAAATGTATATAGCTCTAACGAAGTTTGATGTAAAATTTTGATGATCGTCAATAGTTTATAATTCAAGGGGATTATTGAAAAAATGTATTACTCATAGCTGGGCATTTATTTTCCAAATATTTTGTTTGTCTTTTCTTGTTATGAATCATCATCTAAGCGGACTTGCATTAATGTTCTTTTTGGCTGTTTTTATTTTGATGTTATCTTATCTTGTGTGAGCTTTAGCTAAATATTAAGTTACTACTTTTAAATTTTGTCTTGAGTACAACAAAGCCTAGCAAGAGAAGAAAGGAGTCATTTTGTTTTGATTGCACTACATTAGATAGAAAGAGAATAGTCTGGCTCAAGCCTGGAACATATAGAAAGGGGTAGAAATTCCGGAACGGAGGATTATTTAGTAATATATAGTTTTATTTGCAGTTGTAACTACTATCTATTATTGATTAAAATATTCATATAGCTGAAGCTAATTCATGTGTAGATCTGGTTTCATATATAGCTATAGCTAGTCTTTATTTCTTGCTCTGAATTTTCTGAGTTGTTGTGTTTATGCTTTGTTTTGTCTGTGCAAATTAAATCGTATGTTTTTAAAGCATTAAGTTTTTATTTATCTCCTCTGATCCTCTCTTAAAACATTGATTATAGACAATATTTAACACTTACTAATATTATTTAGTTATCATTATTGAATTCATTAGGATCACAATGTGGACCATAATACATTGGGAGGTATTACATATGTACTGCTCAATGACTTCCTACAAATAATAAGTCAAGCTGGTCTCATTATATCACCTAATCCCAATAATTTATCATTCATCCAAATATAATCTCCAACCTTAATTTATGTGAGTTATCCTCACAATTCATAGAGTTGTTAATAACAATTCATTTGCATTCATTTATTTAACACACAAACATAGTAATATGAAATTATAATATGTAATGCTAATTTCCTAATAGAGTCAACATTTTGATGTTCCAATACTCAATCATTTCCATTAAATTTTGTATTAAGAAGAAAGTTGAAAGTTTGACATAATCAATTATTAAAGAGATCTTGAACAAAAGAACCACAATTGAAATAGACTAAATAGACTAACACATTTTTTCCATTGATTTCTTTTCTGCTTCTACTTCTTGTTCTCGTTGTCATTAATAAAATTTATCCAATACACTACATATATAAATTTATATGTAAACATGGTTTGGCATAAAAATATATCATTATCTATCTATTAAAAATTTAAATTGCTTGCATCAATTAGAAGTAATTCCGTGTATAACAATTGCATGGATTTATTCCTTTCTAATATTAATGCTTCAGAACACTTATGTAACAAATACAGAGTTAGGAAGAGTTGATGATGTTGTGCATATCTCAATTATTATCACAGGTAAGATCTAGGCTAGGAATGCATTTCGCTTATATGCACGTCTAATGTTTAAATAACACAGTAAGAGTTTACTAAGAGATCATGAACAAAACATCAACCATCGAAAACCTCGTTCTTTTAAATTGAGAATTACAGATTAACTCATTTTTACCTGCACCACCATGTTTTAAAGCTCATGACAAAGTACCTGCAACAGAGAAACATATGTACAAGTCTTTAGTCGTAGAGAAACAAGTCTTTTATGGAAAAGATGAAATATGTGTTGGTAGACAATTTAAAAAGAAAAACATAAAACAAACTATAAATACAAGTATAATTCTGGTGATTTTAAAAACTATTTGTACATATTTATAACGTCAAGAATAATAACGTACCGCAGAACACACCCAAATAACAATGGGTTGCTGTAAGAAAAGTTCCACTTTTTATGTTACCTACTGATGTACCTCAAACAGTAAGCCATCCTCCCTTGATTCTATCCTTGGCACTTATCACCCATTATGTGTTATTTACCATGTCGGATCCCCAATGTGCATTTCAGCAACATTTATTTGATATCTCCAATAGAAATTTTTATTATTTTAAAAGAATGTTTATGATAAGGCCTACTTATAGATATATCAAAATTATACTATTTTACAAGAATGTTTATGATAAGACATACTTATAGGTGTTTTAATTATGTTTTAATTGTAATGTGTTTTAATTTTCGCTCCAACACTGCCGGCTGCATCTAACATCCTAAGGAAACCAATATTTGGCATAAGGTGAGAAAACCCACATTGAATTGTTCATACAAAATCCTCTCCTGCCTTCAGTAAATCGGCAACTATTCTATTACCTGATTTAGATAATGTACACTTCGTTTAGATTGAGATGTACTTTACTAATATATGTGCATTTTGATTCTGAATATGGATTCTCGACTAAGAATATCAACAACGAATCGGGATAAATCTGCCTACACAGTTAACCGTAATGCTACGTCAATCTTTTCCAAAATAGGCTTCGGACAAATTACGTTACAACCTTCATCGGCAATCTTGTTTCATAAGAGGCAGTTAATATCTGCTGAAAACATCTTAAATAAAACACTAAACAATAAAAATGTATTGACTTAGGAAAGATGTAGGAGGTCGAATGGAAAAGGAAAATCTTAAAGATGACTCTAATACAAGTGGGTTTGCAATAGTCTCTCCCACTAGATACTGTAAGTATTTATGTCTTCACTTCAAATAGATAGGGAAAGTGAGGATAGGTTACATTCTTAATACTCACCAAGTCCATTACAAACATTATCTATTTTTGTTTGTACTTAATAAATTTAAATTATTTTATATTATTTATTCGTTGCATTAAATAATTCAATGTTTTTACACTCTCAAATCACATAGATGAATATTAAACTTTTTGAAATATATCATATAGAAAAATATTGGCATCTTTCATAATTTCATTTATATATAAACTGTTATGTTATCATGCAATGAAAATTATAGAATTTTGTTGCCATGAAATAATGCAAAGTATATAAATTGTTATCAATTTAATGTGCAGTAGATTAATAGCTTTTAATTTGATAGGGTAAATTACAGGTTGCAAGATCTTGCAATCAATTACACATGATAGAATGTTGAAGCTCAATTGGGATGCCACAACCAATGGCCCATGAGGTACCAAACAGCCAACAAACAACTAAACTTTATCCGATTCAAAAAGACACCTCTGCCTATAGCGTACGCAGTCTTTCACTAAACTTATTTCTCATAATCAACCATGTTACATCCAAGAATACCTGCCAAACTTACACCAATCTTCCATTCGCCCTTTGCAAAACAGAACTCCCCACCTAGGCCGAAGTTAATACTGGGTCAATTCTTCTACCTTTCTTAGACTTCCCTGACCAAAGAGTCATATTGGAATATCAGGCCTCTAATATTCTACTATTTTTATTTTTTTCCTCTTTGGACCACCCATCCTTGTCTTCTAAAGTTTCTAAGACAACTGGTGATGCAGCTAAAAGAGGCCAATCTTTAGGAGGCCATAACTTTTTGACCCATAGCTCCATTTGAGATGTTTCACAGGCCAAAATGACCATTCTGAAAAGACCGATCCTGTCCTAAGCCTTTCTCTCTACTTAGATTTGATTTCAATATATTTTTGAGGCCATACATGATCATACGAGGGTCCAAAATTATTGTTTAATAATTTGTTTTGGAATTTCCTATTTTTAAAAATAGTATATTTTTAGTTCCGGATATCAACTTTAGTTGAATTTCATCCAATAGGTTAATTTTAGAATTTAGGATATTTTGAGACATTTTTAGAGCTATACACACTTGCATGTCAAATGTATTATAAAAAACAACTGCTAAGAGTAGACATTTTTTTAGATTTAGTTTTTTTCAAATTTTTGCATTTGAAATCTAAATTCTGAGTTGAGACTTATTTAAGCATGGTTTGGATTTATAATTATTTCAAGTTATTCAATATGAATCAATACAAGTTATTATTTTCAAAATACTTGCCTATTGATAATTTATTATCTTAGTAGTTTTTCAGTTTCATTATTTGGTATAAATATTTCAAATGATTTTAATGATTGAGATTTGTCTTCTACTGAATCATTATGTAATCATTCTACCCTTGGTATTTCTAAGTGGTGATTAGATTCCCTATAAGTAGTTTGAACAATGGTCTCCAAACCTAAATCCAACACTAGTTAGATCAACCTTAGAATCTACCTCTTTTTGAAGAGAACCTACAAGGTACTTATTATGGGTTGAATGCTCAGACTTATCTGAAGATGAATTAGAATCATCACTATGAGAATCCAGGGCATTCATAGTAAAGTTTTTGGGGTAAAATTTTGTCCACCAGATGTTTTCCTTGTTTCTCCAGAGATTTCTACAATCTTTAGTGAAATGGTCAATATTAAAGCAACTCCAATAGTGAAATACCGGACCTTCATAATCGAGAGGTTGGGACCATGATCAATCACCTACTTGCAGGACAATTTTTGAATGGATATCCTCTGACGTCTAAATAATAACTAGTATTCTAGCAAAGGTGTTATGAGAGAAAATAGTAGTATTTAGGTGTGTTTGTAGAATATTTCCTACCAAGTTGCCTATTATTTTAAATTTAGATGCAGACCAACACGAGAATGGAAGTTAGGGTTGGTGAATTTAGATAGGTATTTCATTTAGAGGTTTGGTGAGGGGGTTAAATTATGGGGACCAAGGTTTCATGATTTAAGGATGATGATTCAAACACCACAACTTACTTTGAACCAATTCCTTGTCCTTAATGTTATCAGAAACAACATTAAAAAGGCTATTCATGTTACGGTAAATTTCAAGCGTACCTTATGGAAGTGGTGTCCATTGATCTGAGGTCTAGGGATGGAGATCATGGATTTTTAGCCTAAGATTTATAAATCTATAGGTGATCCCACTGAAAGAGAAAATGTGTTCATTAAAGAGCACCTCCTTAGTTATTGGATAAAGAATAGAACATGATAAAATCATGATGTATAATATAAGGGCACATGTGAAATGTATATGATTTTGTCTCTAGTAGATATTTTGTATGTGTTAAGCCTTGTAAGCATAGTCAGGTAATAGAAAAATGCAAAGAATGTTTCCTTTTGTATCTCAAAACCTTGAAATGTGAAGAGAAAATGTATTGTAAAAGACTATATATATATATATATATATATATATATATATATATATATATATATATATATATATATATATATATATATATATATCACTTTATTGTAATAGAATATGGTTTTGATGTGTTGATAAAGAATATTAAAATAATTTTGTTATGGTTTTTATTTATCTTATTTTATATATAGTTAATGCATAGTGAATACTCAATTTTAATTTTATCTATTTTTAAATGCTATGTTGGTTATGTTCCATCTTCTGTTAGCATCTAAGTTCTTTCTCTTTAGGTTCATATTTACATATCATATATTTAATGTAATATTGTAATCTTTTTTTCACCATTTTTTACTCTCCACTAGATAAGTTATCCTTATAATTAACATGTTCTAGAGTATTTCCAGGAACCTTTGATAACAATGATATGATGAGCATGGAACTTATTTTGTTGAAATATGTTGAGATGGTTTTCAGGTAAGAGGGATGTATAAACATGGTTAGATGAGAGAGTTTGGAACATTACATAAGAACAAGCAAGAAGATTCAAAAAAATTACCAAGGGGATTATCTAAGAGCAGATCTATGGTAAAATATATGAAAATTTTTGGTGTGAGTTAGTTGGATTGTTATTTGTGTAGCTAGCTAGATTAGAATAATGTTACTTTAGTCTGATGAGAATATAAATTATAGTATAGACCAAGGAAAAATGAAAAAGACTGCATAACCTATACACCGATTGGTCCCAGGTAGTAGATTATTAGACGAAGACTACTTTTGACAATTATATCATCAAGTTCACAGTATAAGGCTATGTAGATTTTGAGATTGCACAAGATCAGTTTGTCCAAGGAATCAAAGGGAAATTTTTATAGTGACTACATTTATTGATAAATATGTTGGTTATAGAAAAGGTCATGGTTGCTACTTCAGCCAACATGGAGTAGTTACTTTAGGCATTATGTGGGTGTATGCAAAAGGAAATGAATCATGAAGAGATGAGTAAAAGTAACTTGAACTTGATCCTAGAAAATAGAAGGTGAAAATACTCATATTTTGAGGAAAATTTTGGAACTAGAAAGGGACCTATGAAAGTAAAAAAGGTGGAATAAGACAAAACACCCAGAAGTAATTGTGGACAGGCCTATGCATAGAGAAGAAAGTGCTAGAGTTAAAGAAATATAAGAAAAATATTCTATAGAAGAAAGGTTGGTGAGAGAAGATGTGGAAAATAATAAAATAAAAAGGTACATAGAATATGAGAAATGTCCCAATGAATAAGAAGATTCTAGAAGTAGTGATGCAGAGGTAGAATAGTTATGTAGTAGAGGTAGATCATAGTTAGGGCAAGGGTTTTTGGTTGAAATTGGGAACAAACATTCTAGGGAAAAGTTTAATATTAAAGGCAGTAATATTGTAGGTTCAATTTCAAATTTAGATGAATTTATAGATAAAATTCATTCATTTCAAGGGTATGCATCCCCCAATCCCACTTTATTTATTTAAAGTAGAAAAATTACCAAAAATAAGCATATTTAGGTTGGTTTGATTCCTTTACTGACATGTTTGGAAAAATCAATGTAAAAACCAATAGGACATTAGAGAAAGAGATGTTATAAGAAGCAAGATATCTTTTTATTCCTAAAAATATTAATGCATAGCAACTTGTAGTCACACTAAACACTACTCATTCACCTAACATTAGAGTAACAAGTGCATAGTCACCACCAGTCATAGTTGCTAGTAGTCAAACATCTATAGTAATAACTAGCATCTTAAAAGCTTTGGCACTTAATGAAGGTATGTTCATGATTTTAATTTTGTATTATGGGTTTACAGACCTTGAATAATACTTGGTAAATAGTGAAATGAAATGGATTATAAAAGGGCTAATATCATATGTTGTGAAGAAGTACAAACTCTTAGGGTCTTCTAAAGGACATGCCTTTGAGTTCATTTAAAAACTAAACTTAAATGACCTTGATCTCACACAATTTTAATATTTTTTATTAAAAACATTTAAGGTAAAAAATTTTGCAATCAAATTTGACAAAAATCTAGAGAACTAGTTGAAAAATATGATTGCAGGTTTTTTGATGTATTAAACAACATTGATTTTATTTCAGAAGATAAATATAAGGTTTATTAGTTAATATAGGATATTTTCCTAGGATTTAAGGTTCTCTATTGCATAATCCTATTTCTTCACCAATGTCGATGCTTGATCCACTACCATATGAATAGAACATATATAAGATTATGTGGATGTTTTATCAGCAGGATCAAATGTAGAAATTAAGTTATATGATTTTATGAGGAAAATGATCAAGATACATGAAAATGATAAGATTAAGTTAGGATTATCATGATTATAATATGGCCAAGAGGGACATCATATAAATGGTTGTCCAAAATTAAAAATTAAATTTTGTGAAATCTACATGGTAGTTGGACATCCTACTTCCAAGTGACATTTTCTCCAACTATATATCTAAAAATCACAAAAAATGTATTATAATTTTTATAAATCAATAAATCATAATAAGAAAAGCTACCATTCTTTACAAAATTTTGAATAATATATAACCAAGAATGTATTCATAGTTGCATCTGAATAGATGCTAATTACAAAGCAAGCAATTCCAACACTAGATGTAGAATCAACAAATGTGACTCAAGATAGTCTGAGATGGATGCCTTCATCACCTCAATGTAAAATTCCATTAATTTTGTTTGATTTGAAATTCTAAATTCAACATTTCATTTTAAAATCATAATTAGTATTATTCCATGATCAACCTAGGAATCCATTTGTCAACCAACTCTCAGCTACATTCTAGTTAAATTGAGTTTGGTAGATTATGGCACAGTCAAACCCATTGGTATGTTAGATAATGTTGAAACTGAAGTGGTTGAGATCATCCTACAAGAATACTTTGAGGTCATCAACATGAAAATAATAGAGACTCATTACCCTACGTTAATTGCTAATAAATTGGTCTATGATGGCTAAATGACCATAAACACTATGAATAATTAGTTGGAAGTTCATCAAAAACATAAAATAGTGATCATATCCCTAAATAAGTTTGAGAAAAAGATATATATCATCCTAAAGAGTTAGAGTCTCCTTATGCCTATGGGGATAATTATTGGTTTAAAATGGGGAAATATGAAAGGTAAAAAGGGGTGTAATCTATGGAGTGTCAAGATTGGAAACCACATACCACACAACAAGATCAATGGCTATAATTCAAACCTATGATAACAAAGTCTCCGGCTAGGTAGGTTCACCTTGAATAATGTGTTTCTCCTCTAGTATGATATCTAATAAGTTGTAAAGTAGATTTCTTGTATAATACTAGTACAATTATGATGGACTATACTAAACTAACCAAAGAAGGTATTCTACCTTGGGAATACACATTATCCATAAGTGATGACTTGGAAATGCACTTCTTAAATTGCTCTCTCAAAGATCAAGAGTTGTGACCTTTACACATGATGTTTACTTTAAAATGCCAGATACCTCAATACTTTGTGATAGAGGATCAGAATCCATTTAATTTAAGGCTTGAACACCATGTACTAGAGGTAGATCTATAATTTAACACACTTATCTATGCACTTAAAATAACTATTGTGATATGTTGAAAAATACATTGAATCTTACAAATGTAGTGGGAGGAAGAATGCGAAGTCTTACATGGAAGGTTTTAGCTACCAGCTAGTGTCAAATCAAAATGGCCTCTCTTTCAAGAAAGTCATTACCTATAATTGCACATCCATTAGTATGTAGATATATGGACCAAATAATGAGTAGAACCATCATATTAGTTTCACATATTCAGCCATAGCTTATCACCTATACCAACATCTTGGTATATGAATCAATAACATAGAAGGTAAGCTAATAATTGGGTGTAACTTCAACAAAATTTCATTTAAAATATTATGTTTAAAGATGATAATTCATTAGTACATAATGCCTTACAAAAATTTAAATTTTTTCTATGTCATGGACAAGTAAAATATTTAGCATCAATAGCTAAACCATGATCTCATTAGGAGGATAAGTGTGACTTGGATCTCACACTATGTAATTACAAACCAAACCAAAAATAACAATTTCTTGTTTAGCCATGTAATAGAATAATAAATGATCTAACAAAATCAAGTGATAGTGACAGTGACGGATATCTTTATTTCTAAGTTTTATTTGAGCCACAATACATAGATGAACCCAAACTAGTATAAAGTGGCAAATGGAAGAGGAAAAACTTCAAAACATCAACATTTCTCAACATAAAGATAAGTTCATTCTCTAAGATACTCTACCTAGTGGATTAAGACAAATATATCAAGAAACTTTTGTAAAAGATTTATGGAAATATTGGGATAGAGTTGGCTCCTATGATTACAACAGTGGGAGATTACTAGGGGCAAGAATTTTTTTTGAGGCCTTGTAGCTACTAAGGGATTATCAAGAGGTGTTTCTTAGCAAAATTTTAGAGGCAAAATACATAGATCCATCTCTAATATAAATTTACATAGAACTAAATGATTATGCACTCCCTATCAAAAAATGACCTTACATTCTCAATTATAATATGAAAATCAAAGTAAAGGCTAAACTTGATTAGATTAAGGAAGCTATAATCAATTATCTAGTTGAAAAGGTAGAGTGGTTGAGTCCCATGGTTGTTCAACCTAAGAAATTAAGATAAATTTGGGTGTGTAAGGACTACTTGACACTTAATCACACTTGCATTAATGATCCATTTTCAATTCCTTTTATAGATCAAGTACTTAAATCCATTTTAGGGAATTAAGTATATTAATTTATGCATGGTTTAGTTGATATCACTATATTTTAATTATAAATGAGAATTAGGTTAAGACTACCTTCATTACTTAATAAAGATCATTCGCATACAAGGTAATTCCATTTGGTTTAAATAATGCACCTACTTTACTTTCTAGAGATGTGGTAAATGCATTCAAATATTTCATTCATGATTTATTAGATGTTTATATGTATGATTAGTATGTCTTCTTTGTGTTTAGAGGACACTTTTCCAAATGAATATTGATGCTAGAGATATGTTGGGATTTACACATCAGTTTAAATTTAAAGATGTGTTTATTATTTACATCTTTTAGTGTCTTGTAAGGCCATGTTGTGTGCAATGATAATATCATGGTCAACACAAAAAAAATTTATATTATAGTATGAATTCCATCTCTTATTAACTCAACTAAAGTGTCCACATTGCTTGGTCATACAGGATATTATCAAAAGTTTATTAAAGGGTATACAATTATATATGCATCCATAGAAAAATAACTGTGCAAAGATACAAAATTTTAATGGATACTAAAATTTCAAAAAACATTCATTAAGTTAATTCAAGGATTCATAACATCATTGATATTAATGTTTCCTAATCGTAATAAGCCATTCCATATACATGTGGACATTTTTGGAACAGTAGTAGGAGTTGTCTTAGTACAACCAAGAAAAGGTGGGTTTGACCACATGATACATTTCTATAGTATTAAATTATCAATTGTATAAAATAATTACAAAACCATAAGTAGAGAATCACTATCCATGTTTTTTCATTTTAAAATTTTTGGCATTACCTACTGGTTACTCTTTTTTAGTTTTTCATGGATCACTAGTCATTACAATACCTATTTAATAAACCCATGATAGGAGGATGTATATCAATATGTTTTATGTTATTTCACGCACTTATTAATGGATTCTTAAATAATCTTGGCAAGGATGATGTATGGCGTAGAGCAGTTCCAGATCATGAGTGATCACAACTTCTTCAAGAGGTTCATTAAGGAATTACATGGGGTCATTTATTAAGAGAATCCATTTCAAGTAAAATATTAAAAATTGGTCTTTGGTAGTCAATTTTATTTTAGCATTCCCATAGAGTTACTAAAAACTACAATGTTGTTCGATGAATGGGCAAGCTAAACTAGAATAATTGAATACTTTTGGTACCCATGATTATGTAATAACCTTTTAAATACTAGGGAATTGAATTGTTTAGACCTATATATCCTCCAATTAATCACATTCATAACTAATTTATGATAACTTCAATAGATTATCACACTAAATGGGTTTAAGTTGCTACCACTCCAAGTTATGGTGTGAATGATCCTACCAAAATTTTAGATGGAAAAATCATCACAAGGTTTGGATGCCTAGTTAAGCTAGTAAGTGATAGAGGTGTGTAATTTATAAATATTAATATCAATAATTTCACTTAATATTTCTTTATATCTCACCACAAAAGCATGACATACCATCCACATGCAATTAGATAGGCTTAAGTGTCCAATAAATAATTGCGGAAGATGTTAAAAAAATTATGTAATGTTCAAAGGGTTGACTGAGAAGACCAAATTTTGTTGACTCTATTGGCTTATATAACACATTACAAGATAACTTTAGGTTTCACTCTATTTCAATCGGTATATGGCATTGAGGCAGTAATGTCTAGGAAGTATACTACTCCTAGTTTGTGCATTATGATGTTATGAGATTACGAGATCATGATTCGTTAAAGTAATAGCTAATATATTTCACAAATATGGTAGAAAATAGACAAATGTCACAATGGATACAATATATTAATAATAAAAGTCAAAAATCATGGTATGATCTCAAATTTTGATCTATGTAAATTTACCCAGAATAAACATTATTACTTTATGATAGAAGATTTAAAGCATTCCCAAGAAAGATGAACATTATATGGAAAGGAACCTATATTTTTAATGAAGTATCACAATAATTACTATAGTATTAAAGTAGTTTTAGGGAACCATATTACAAGTATGTATAAGTGGTTGTAGACTTAAGCCATATTATCTTTGATCTCTATAATTTAGTTAAACAAAATTGAGTGGGTCTTGAGTAGTACCATATAGTTAAGATTTTATCTAATGTTATTTGTTTCTATGTTTTTTCTTAGGTTATAGTTTTTATATAGTATGTTCATTGCAACAAAATACATCATAACCACTAGGAAGTAGTTATCATCGCAGGTTGTGATCACATTCTAGAGATAACTTATAGAACATAACTGGTTAAAAATACATTGAGAATATTAATTAATTTTAATAAGGTGGTGAAAATATAGGTAAAACTAATGGAAGGCCAATAGTCAGGTCAAAACATTAATGATATGGTGTTTAAAAAGGATTTCATCTTTTTCAAAGCAAATCTAGTAGTAAATAGACAAGTGGATTCATAAGGCAAATTGATTAGATGAAAAGACAACTACTCATATATAATAACTACCAATGAAGTAAATCAAATATTCTACTCATAAAATTTCCCTATTAAGGTAACTCCTACTAATTAATATTAACTAAGAAAGGAACATTAATGCGCAAACAATCAGTGTATTCAAAATAGTGGCTAACTTGAAATTTAGTGCCAATAGCTCTATAAGTTCAGGTTATGGACAACATAAAAAAAATTATAATTTATAAAAGATAAAAAAAAATCTTTTATTATTTTCTTTGTAAAAACCTAATTGTGAATGAATTTTAAAGTAGAGCACACTAAGAAAAATAATCATTCATTCTAGACCATCGATTGAACCACAGAGAGAGGTTAGTTATTCATTATAATATCATATGATTAAAAATAGGAAATGGGGATTTGGTTAGTTATTCAATACACTAATTATAATTATCCATATCCATCTGATTTTATAGATTTGATAAAAACTACTCTTTTTTCCTAGGATACTCAAGGAACAACAATGCAGGAACCCTCACACTTCAACATCCACTATGAGGATTCAATAGTAAAATATAGATTAAATCACCTACATTTGGGATATTAGATGAGGTCATGATGAATTTTCTAATCTACTAAAAATAAGGGACTGTCCATTTAACTCAATATGTTATAATTTGGATCACTGCAAACACCATGCAATGAGCCACCAACCTTTCCAATCATTGAAAATATCTCCTCCCTTATAATTATAAAACACCACCAATCCATCCATCTATTAGGTTAAAATATAACATAAGGGCACGTTTAGGAACACCCAATGACTCAATTTATGATGCTTCATTCCACATCATGATATAATGCATCAAAATAAGATTTTCAAAAACTAACAAACAAGCAAAACAAGAGATAAGTGGTGTAATTTATATTTTATATCACATTACAAAGTTATTGGAGGACATAAATTATCCTAAGTATTTGGTAAGTGAGCTTACGACTAATTATTTGTATGTGTCGTAATTTGTACAGTGTCAACAACAAAATAAATAAGATATAGAATCTAAAATATAAAATAAACTTGAATAAATAGAGGCTATGTGTGAGCAATCCAAATAAGCTAAAGCTATAAGGAAGAAATTTGAGGAAACAAAAGTTATTAATAAGTAGGCTAAATATATAGAGGCAAATAAGAAATAGTAGGAGCAATCACAATAGTAATAACAAGAGGCACAAGATAGCTAACAAAAAAGAGTAAATAAGAATCTCAAGCTAAGGCTACTAAATAACAACTTAGACATGCATTAGAAGTAAAATTAACCCAAGATAAGGTTAAGGCTAAATCTAAAGCCAAAGTTGAGGCTGAGGTAGATGCTAAAGCCAAAGCTCAAGATTATACTAGGGCTAAGGCTGAATAAGAAGCTAAAGTGCAAGTTGAATCCAATGCTATCACCAAGGTTGAAGTAAAAACCTAGGCCAAGGATCAAAAGAAGCAAAAGAATAGGTAGAATTATAAATCACATCTCACATAAAGGCCAAAGAATAAGCAACATAGATCTATATCCAATCGTTATGGGATGTCCATGCTACATCAATGCGATAAACTACTTTCATGATTTTGTTGTCTCAATTCACACCTTCTCCTATGACACCTACAACCACATCTAAGGCACTTCATACCATTATTATATAAAAATACTTAGATGTGACCTAACTATCACTATCAAAATAGATTAAAGGATCAATCACCTTTCAAGAATCAATTTTGTAGAACTCCTCATATTTGGAGTAGGATGTCCATATGCTATGTGAAAAAAGTATAGAGTAGAAGAACAACAAGAAAATGAGTGAAAAATTATAAATAGAACTTTTCCCACATTATTTACCCAAGTACTAGGTAATCAAGTCATGTCAGAGGACAAGCAATTCACTTCTCTATTGACCCAACATACAAAGAATTGGGGTTGCACATTTTTTTTTTCATTTCACACGTAAGAGAAAGCCCTTAGGAATGAAATAAAATACATATATGAACTCCTTATTAAATATGAGTAGGTCCTAGACACTGCTAAGAGGTAGGCTAAGAAGATATCCAAATATATGTTTAATTGGAGACAATGTCTTAATCAATCCTTGGTTACTATAAAACTTGAATTTACCACTATAGATAAAGCCAAAGTCATATTAGAGGATCAAATAATAAATGAAAAAAATATGATCAACTCACTCAGAAAATTGTTGGATTTAATGGACACTACCATAAAAAAGCTAAAAATATGGCATAATGAAATAATGCACAACACTTTTGCATCATCCAAGCCCAAAGGATAGTAGACAGATTGGATGACTTCATTTTTGATACTTAGTTCAGGTTATCTAATACGAAGGGGTTGCTAATAATTATAAAAAATGATGATATACAAATTACAATGGTGATCTAGGTACCACTACACATTCTTCTTTCAATGGTATGCAAAGTGTTCACATATTAGAAAATGCTTAAGATGGATCTATCTCAAGTTTGCCCATCTATTGCTAAGATAATAGATCAAAAAAAGATAAAGAAGGAGACCATTTAACTTTGTTATTGGTATAAATAATCATATTCTCCATAAATTAGGTTTAGTTTTATATTGTATTTGGTCTAAGTGCAATGATTACATATGTTATGAATTGGTTATTGTAATAGTGTAAGTTATATAGTTATTGTGCAGAATCCTTAAGATAGTTGGTGGGATAAATACGTATCTTTGTGACAATTCCCAGGGGATAGTTGCATTAATGATCAATAGTTTATTTTCTATTTTAAAATTATCATTTGGTGTGTACCATCACATACTAGAGTAGTTTTCTATGTTGTAATTAAATTTGGTTCTTCTTTATGGTTATTTTGATCTTACCTAGAGGATACATATTGGAATAGGTCTAAACAAAGAGAGAGTGTTTATAATTTTTGTAAATCTATCAATGTATTTCTAATTAGATTAGTCTATTTTTGAAAATCAAGAGCTTTGACATGAGAGGCCATGGAGATTAGGATTAGGATTAGTTTAGGTTCTCAAATGTATTTCTAATGGATCAAAATTATAAAAACCTAATTTTTTTGGTCTTTCTGTGTCTTGAAGAGAGACAATTATTTGGTTTGTTTGAGTGTTAGTAAGGGTTAATGGACTATTATTAATTGTAATAAATAGAAGAAAATAAATATATGAGGTTTAAAGAAGGAGTCAAAGAGTCATTATAGAGGAAGAGTCATAGAGGAATGTGATGAGTCATTTGGAAGCCTTTATAGACAAGTCTATGGGAAGAAGCAATTCAGACCATTAGCTTCAATAATATATATATCAGTTTGATCTCATTCATGGACTTTCTAGTGTAGTATTCTTCTTATATTATTATTTGATTTCTCATCATTTATGTTAGGTGGCTTCTAATTCCTTCATTTATGGTTTATAGTTGTAAATTTGCTTTTGTAGTCTTACCACTAAACTACTATCAACATTAATCTCATCCTCATCAAATATCATAGTAGTAGATGAATAAGTATGATTAAAAGGCCTAAGATCTAATCTAGGTGGTGGCTTAGAGGTAGCCTTAGTGAAATATTTTACCATGAACTAGTTTTCTTCCAAACCCTTTTTCGGTCTATCTCCTTATTCCTAGAGTCTACAACATCTTCCTCTAGCATCATATGATGTAAATATCCAGCCTTGGCATTAGCTGAGAATGCTCCATTACGGCCATCGAGGGTATAGGATCCATTCACTGCCCCTGTTCCATCCTTGAGAAGTGTTGATATCTAAGTCCTAGTGTCTTCTATCTGTGAGAAAAAAAGAGGTGGGAAGGTAGTTAGAACTAGAAATCACAACCGAGAGATGCTAGATCTAGATGGAATAGAAGAGGGTGAATGAGGGTTTTTATATTTTAAAACTATAGTGGGGAGGAATAGGAGTGGGGAGGGATCCATTTTAATAGTTTTTGGAGCTAAATCATTTTTAATGTTATGTTATAAATATGATATGAATTTCAATTTATGTGGATTATTTATTCATAATAATATATGTGTAAATCATTGTTGAATCATAATAGTTTTGGAATAACTATGTTTATGTTTACAGCTTGATGTTATGGATCACAACCCATGATCCTTAATTAGGAAAAAACATTTAATGGTATAGCACTAAACTCTAGCACTTCTAAAATAGGGTAAAGATATTGGTCAAAAGAGGTATTAAGTGAGAAGATAGCCATTGATATATTTTTAAAGTAGTGTTCATCCCCATTTTTAATGTAAGATCACACCTCTATTGTGGCACCTCGTATGAGACCAAAAACCTAAAACTTTAAATCCCTAAATTTAAAAATATTAATTGTTACAAAATAATTAATTAATATTATTAAATTTTTGTATTTAAGTTTTTAGGTTTTAAGTCTCCTACGAGGTGTCAAATTATAGGTATGATCTTGCATTAAAAGAGGGGCAAACACTTATTTCAAAATCTATCACCATATACCTTCTCACTTAATACCAATTTTGATTTTTATCTCTACCGTATTTATAAAGTGCTAGAATTTTCTATTAAACCATTAGTATTTTTTTTTTGTGAAGGATCATAAGTACTGATCCAAAACATCAAGCTATAAACAAAAATATGATTATTCTAAAAACATTATAGTTTATTGTATGGACTATAAAAACATTAAAAATGTATTATTGTTATTAACACATACAAAAATATTTATAATTAAATTAGAATTGACTAATCCATTGATTTTTTATTATGTTTTTTTTATTATGTAATAACATAATGCTTTAAAGTATGTACCATATAGCTTGCGTAATGATGTTACATTTTTATCATATATATTGATAATTTAGAAAATGAAGGTTGAGGCCATTGAGGGATAAACATTTGCCATAAAAAAAATTCTCTATGAAAGGCACATTAATAGAAAAAATGTTAAATAAATCTTTAATAAAGGCTCGTAGATTATGTCATACAAATTTGAAGAAATGTTCATTGTATATTATTTTTAATATTTAAAACTACACAAATAACACAATTTGACATGATATTATAAAACATTTCATCGTCTTCTTTAATATTTATAAGAATAAGTAATTTTTAAAAAAGTATAGGTCTTATAATATTAATGAAGCCTATCTTACTCGTGTAACCATTTACCCTAATAAAATGGTATAAATATCATTGAAAACAAAATGGCCTCCACCTTTCATACCAATTTCTATATTCTTCATAATTATCCCATCATTAAAAAATAAATATAACAAATAGTATGTGCAATCAATGAGTAAACTGTATTCATGTTAGAAGTTAGGAAAAGACTATAATATGATTGCTAATTAATTAAAAGTATCTATTTATAATTCAAAAACTTACGATCAATATTTAGTGGTATTTATGATTTATTAATAGATGTTTTTTTCTTTTTTAATAAGAAAAATTATAATAATTTTACATTAAATTTGTTTGATATAGGCATAATATTTTAACTTTAATTTTTTTTTTCAAAATATTATGACATACAAATTATGATCAATTATTTTCCAGAATATTTTAGAGACATTATGTTCTATGATGGAAAATTTATTCAATATCCATATTTTACCAGTTTATGTACGCGCTTTCCATAAAATGCAATAATACATTTTAAACAATTATGATCTATGAATTTATGGTTGGAGAGAAATATATAGCCATATTTTTTTTTAAATAAAAATTAAATAATAAATAAGATGAATTAGAAAAATGTGTATAAAATATTATTGAATAGTGAAGGACAACTTTTGGCTTTGAACATTTAGATATGTCCATGAGGCTTTCAACTTATTAATGTTGTAAACATACAAGTCTAGAATTTGTAACCCTACAACATTTTTAGAGTAGTCAATAAACTTGAAGTTGTGAAATTAAATTGTAGGAACTATTGTTATGATAAAATATTGTGGGGACATAGAATTGGCTTTCTATGTTTCTAGTCTTTTATATTATGGTTGAATGGTTAAAGTATATGCATTTATTTTGAAATATCCACGTTCAAATCTTACGAATGATCAAATTATTTATAATGAAAACATACAATTAGTAGATTGATAAAGTAGAGGTATGAAAATTGAAACCTCACTTATATTCTAAATCAGCCATGAGCCCCCTCATCCCACAATTAAATGTATATATAAAAAACCAGTATAATAAAATACAATTGAGATCGAAAAGATTTATATTTTATCATTAAAATAAAAGTTAAAGTTTTGTTGCAATTTTTTATTTTTATTTTAAATGGTAATTGTGTTAAGGCAATGTTAGGTTTTCATTATATCGGTGGTTCTTGATTTAATTTGGTTTCATCCTTTTGAAGGAAAATTGAAGTGATGAGTTATGTAAATTTAGTTGATAAAAGATTTCTTAGGTCAAACTTTTCTTATGCTTCCAAATATTTGGAATGCGGATTAACAGCCCATGACATGTTATAGCATGTTAAAATTATAACTTAACGTTGACCATCGTACATGAATTCTACCAAGTGGAAAGTAAAGAACCACATATTACACAAGGCGAAGTGTATTAATCCATAGCTCCACACTTGTCTGAATTATATATCTATTTGTTTACGCTAGTGAAAAATATGCTTCCTCAGCTATTCAAATAATAAGTTGTAAATGGAAAATGAAATCCATTGGTTCAATAGAAAGACCTTCAAAAGATTTATAGAATAATTTAGTTTTTTATACCCTAGGTAGAGTTCATTTGAAAAAAATAAAAAATATTGTGTTTTCAATGTAGCATTATTGAAAAAATCTAAAAACGTTGATGTGAATGTTTTGTCGAAAGACGGAAAATCTAAAGAGAATAATTCTCGTGACTTCTGCTCGTGACGACAATCTTGTTTCGTCTCCTTGTTTGTTCTGTCATCTTTGTACATATACGAATGGACCTAATGAGGGCATATTGGCAAAACCCACGTTGATCATTTTGTATTAAAAGTAACTATCATATTTACTACTATAAAACCCATTGTTCTTAAAACCAAAATCGATTATGATGGTATAGGAAAAAAGTTCCATGCAGACTGGAAAACGACACGGTACAAGGAAACATATTTTTTAGTAGTTCATAGGGATTGTAGTGTAAGAGTTAAGCGGATATATATTCGTTAACAAGAGACGTATGGTATCCTTTATTCTCCCTTAGAAAAATACCTCCAGATTTATGTTTTGGGAGGGTATCGGTATCCACCATTATCGTTGAGCTGCAGCTTTCATTATCCGAAAAATCTTTAGGGTTTGAAGCATCATCCGTTGGCTGCATGAAGCATAGTTAAGAGATTAAAAACACAGAAACTGAAGTTACGTCTAAAAAATCATGAGCTTGTAAATTACCTTAATAGATTTAGGCAGTAACGCTCTGAGTCTTGCATACAGCATGTTCAAATTCCTCTCTCTTGTTCGCTTGAAAATAAGCCGATTGATAATTCTTCTGTATACAGAAACTTTTACATTGTTTCTCGGATAGCAATTGCAACTTCGTTTACCTATATCCTTCAGCGTGAAAAAAAAAATGCCATGGCTGAGTCTCTGCGTAGTGTTAAAAAGTGGAGGGGAAAGGGTCACGAGAATTGCTTTACGTCAACGTCACGTAAGTACATTTGAGCCGGATTAGACCTACGAGCTGTCGTCCAATATGAGTGTATGCGTTTCTATTAAAACGAATGTTATTTCTAAATGATCACCGAGGGACAAAAACGCGTACACCCATAAGGATATAATGAGAAAACAACAAACACATGTCGTTTCTTTTACAAGGTTATTAGACAATGCATTTAGGTCATTTGATGTTTCTATGAAAAAATTAATCATGCTGTATGTGAATTAAAATTGAAAATTTTAAACTAGTGTTATATAAAAATTAAACTAAGAGGAGAATTTTAGAGAAAACACAATTAATGGAAAATTAAGGTTTCGAAAATTATTGATTTTGAAAAAAAAAAATTATATGGATAATGGGGTTAGTATTTGTAGTTATGACAACCAATGATGAATCTTTTTTTAAGAAGGTTATATATATATATATATATATATATATATATATATATGATGATGATGATGATGATGATGATGATGATGATGATGATGATGATGATGATGATGAAGAAATGTGAAGGGAAAAGCTAAACAAAGAGAATGGATTCAAAATCTTTGCAATCAATTAAGAGTGATCAATGACAAAGAATGCAATCGTTTCTCTCATTTTTTCTTAACATGGATGCATACACCATATTGCATTTTTGCATATCAATTAAAATAGAAAGGAGAAAAATCTAAAGATCTTATGAGGATCACACTCTTGATAATGTAGTAAAAATTAGGTCTTGGCATTCAATATTACAAATATCAATTGTTTCCTTTTCCAATGTTAGTTCCCTTTTATTATGTATTGTTAGAGTCCAAGCCATTTTAAATGGTTTTTCTATGGTTGCCTTGAGTTATGAGTGGGATTGACATATTATAAGACATTTTTGAATCTCATGCTAGACATCTATCATTTTTCATAAGCACAACCACAAAAATTGAAATTTGAATCAATTTATTGCTAGTTCTTTAAACAATAGAATGAATTTCACTAAGAAAACCATTGACAAATCCATACTCAGGCCATGAATTGGATATAAGCATAATTTTTTGGCCTTTCATTTAAATAATTTCGGTATTTATTTGTTCATCATTTCGATCTCCAAAATTTAAGTTATTTATATGTTTTGTGTTGAACTATATAATCGATATATTAAATGATTTCATTATCTACATGTAATGTATTGTTTAAAAAGTATTGTGCCTATTGAATTATTTGGCTTGATAGTATTTGGGTTCAATATTTGGTGAACTCAAATATAATCAAACCAAACAAATAAATAGGCACAATACTTATAAAAAAAGACTCTATGTTGATCTTAATGAATAATCGAAACAATTAAAAACCATGCATAAATAAGCCTCAACTCAAAATTATAGTTCACATTTAAAATTTTAAATTTTAAAAATAAAAAAATATGAATTTTTACTTTTTAGAGTTGATATTTTTAATAAGTTTTGCATGCAAATGTGCACAACTATAAAAAAAATCTCTAAAAAATATTCTAGACAATAAAATCAACTTATCAGACAAATTTCAATTGAAGTTTACATTCTAATAAAAAAATATAGAATTTTTAAAATACAAAAAAATTAAAAAAATATTAAATTATATTTTTATAACCTCATATGGTTACATATGGCCTTTGAGAAATATCTAAAAAGCCCATAACTAGATAGCATGAGTTATGACTACATTGAATTTTTTGAGACAATCATTTTGGTGTGAAAGAGAGCGCAAATAGAGTTACAGATAAAAAATTTTGGGTTTAATTTATACATCAATTTCATTTGATTGAAAAAAAAACTCAACTCATATGAGTTGATTTGATTATATTGCTACCATTTATTCTTATCATTTTTTTTAGCTCCCATTCTATAATCTACATTTTGTCTTCTTTTTGTAACCATTTACAATGTACCAAATACCTATAATAACTCCATTGCTTTGTGTTTATTGTCTTATTACGTAGAACGTACATTTTATTTTCTTTATTTTTCTTTGACACCTATTGTGGACAATCTACTTCCTCATATTCTTAATTTTCACCATATTCTCCATGTAAATTATATAAATCTTGAAAATTAGATATTGGAGAGATATCAAAATTTTATTATAAAATCCCCTTATCAAAATTGTCATTGATTTTATTCATAATTCTTCATGGTCTAATTTTATTTTACTTCAACTTATTATATGTGTCTTTCATAAAACAGTCTTTCCTCAAGTAAACCATCACTAAAAATAAATCTTCAAATATTTTTGACCTTATTCTGACATTTATTGTTACTTTATACTTCTCATTACATTCCTATAACTTTCTTCTTACTTCCAATTGGTTACTATATGAATTCTAAAACACTCATAGGATCTCTCCCATAAATAATTTAAAATACTAATTTTATCATGATCTATTCATTGAACTATTATATGCGAACTCAACTTGTGGTAAATCTAATTTCCATTGCTTGGGCTTCTCTCTTGTTATGCATATCAAAAAATTTCCCAAGATCATATTTAAAACTTCTAACTATCCATCTGTTTGTGGGTGGTATGCACTACTAAATTGTAGCTTGGTTCGCATATTTTTCCATAAAGTCCTTAAAAAGTGACTTATAAATTTCATGTTCTTATGTAATATAATAGTTTTCGGAATACCATGCAATCTCACTATATCTGTAAAAAATAGTTATGCAACTCTAGTGGCATAATTTATTTTCTTTCATAAAATAAAATAAACCATCATATAAAATCTATATATATAAATAAAATAAATATAATTACCTCTCTATGTTTTTGGCAATCCCAACATAAAATCCATATTCAAATCTGTCCGTGGTCCTTTTAGAAGCATTAATGACATATACAACCTTATATTATGTGTATCTCCTTAATTCACCTAACATATCTTGCACCTTTAAACATATCTTATTACATATTTCTTTCTAGTTTCTCTAAATTACTTCTCCTTGACCTAATTTATCATCATCATCTTACCAAAATGTCTAGATAAACCACCACTATGCAATTCTCTCATAATATTATCTCTTAAATACCGAACTATAATACATAATTATCTTCCCTTGAAGAGATAACCATGATGTATAATATAATCATCATAAAAATTACTTGTCTTACCTTTTAATGTATTCTTTTATTACTCACCTATCTTAGCAAAATCTAGATCAATATCATATAAATATTTAATAGCTTAAAATCCAACTAATTCACTTACTATAGTAGTTATCAACCCCACTCGCATACTCAAAGCATCAACTATCTAATTCTACTTTCTTTTTTTATTCTTAAAAATAAAAGTATAACCCTGTAAAAAAGATATCCAATTTTTCATGCCTACTATTTAACATATTTTCAGTGTTTACATACTTCAAATTCTCATGATCTGTAATTAAGATAAACTCTTTAGGAACTACGTAATGTCTCTAATGTCTTAATGATTGTACATTGGCATAAATTTTAACATCATATGTAGAATACTTTATTTTAACCTCAATTAATTTCTCACTGAAATATCCTATCGGATTTCCTTCTTGACTCAACACATCACCAATAACCACAAATAAAGCACAACAATCAAAATCAAACACTTTGGTAAAATATATTAATCCTAAAATATGCTTTTCTATAATCTTCTTCTTCAAAAACTCAAATATTTCTATCACTTATCTTATACATGAAAATTCTTTTCCTCTCATACAATTTATTATTGGTATAATAATACTACTAAAATTCTTAATGAAATTTATTTAAAAAGTTACTAAACCATGGAAATGTATTACGTCTGTGATTCTCTTTGGAATAGGCCACTCAAAAATAACCTCTAATTTTTCTTCATCCATTCTTACAACATTTAATGAAACTATAAATCCTAAATACAAAAAATTCTTATGGATAAACCTACACTTATTCAAATTTGTATAGATTTTCTCATTTCCTAGAAACTCCATTACCATTATCAAATTTGGTATGTACTCTACTTTAGTCTTCCTAAATATAAAAATATCATCAAAGTAAGCCATCAAATAATTATCATTGTATTCTCATAGCACTTTGTTCATCACATTCATAAATGTGTTGTTACATTAAATAATTTTAATGGCATTACCATCCACTCCTATAGGCCATCCCTAGTATTGAATGTTTTTTTACACTCATCTCCTTCAATAATTCTAATCCATAGTAACCAATACTTATATCAATCTTTGTAAAATATTTTGCTCCTTGAAGAACATCCATCATCTCATCATATCAATCTTTGTAAAATATTTTATTGATGGATATATTATCCACATACATCCTCCACCATTCATCTTTATGTAGAGTTAGCAACACTAGTGTTGTACAAGGTCTCATGATCTCCCTTACCTTATGCTTCCTCACCAATTTGGTAACTTGTTTACATAATTATACATGTTGTGTTCGACTGATCCTATAAAACTCCTTGATTGGATAGATCTAATCATATAAAAAAATTAATATGATGTTGAATATCTATCTTTGTTGTTAAACCATCTAGTAACTCATCAACTACAACATCTAAAAAACTTTCAACACTACTTCTGCTTCTTCTAGTATTTTCACCACTTTTATGTATTATTTCGTAGCTAGTATTGCATAACAGTAGCTTATCATCTTAACCTCTTTGATAAATTATTTTTTAGACATCATGTTTTAATTATACCCTTATTATTTAATTGATAAAAAAATTGAATTCATAACACCTTTATAAAAACTATATCTGTTCTTTGTTCCATCATGAATTATTTTTATATCAGATTACCACAGCCTTCCTAGTAATACTTGGCATGAATCCATTAGTATAGCATCACAGAATATTTCATATTTGTATGTTTTCCCTATACAAAAATTGATTAATCACCTTTTATTTATTGTAAATTCATTACCTTTATTAAAACAAGAATTTTCATATGGATTAGGGTTCTTTCCACACTATAAACCTAGTTTCTTAATCATGTCCTTATAAGCCATATTTTCAAAACTATCACAATCTACAATTACTTTTCATATCTTACTTCTTTAAGTAAACCTTATTTGAAAAATATTTGTTCTTATCCATTTATCATCATCATCATCATCATCATCATCATCATCATCATCATCATCATCATCATCATCATCATCATCATCATCATCATCATCATCATCATCATCATTTTATTTTTCACATGTTCTTTTGTTAGAGCAATCATTGTTCTTCTCATCATGAGATTTTATCCAATATCTACTACTGCAACATTAGTATTTTCCCCTTCTATCTTAGACTCAACTAAATTAACTCTTGGGTAATCCTCTTGCCTCTTTATTTCATCTTGGTATTGTAGTCATATAAAATTTCCACATTGATAGTTTGAGTGTGGTTTGTGACACCCAATCCATAAGTCTATTTTTCATGCTCTTGTGACCCTTCTAGACACTTTTTGTTTATTCTCAGTCAACCCAAACGTTCTGAATGATGATTCCACCTCACCCAGGTTGTATTTCCCAATCCAATCCTATCTCCATAGGTCTTGAACCTATAGAATAAGAGAACCATACTTGGACTATAACACCAGACCCTAGGATGTCCCATTTTTAGTGCTTTTGTCTAATTGCACTTTGAGTCCTCGTGATCATTTTCATTTGATTCTTATCTTTCATCACATCAGCTTAGTGTGAATACATCTAATCCATGACCAATAGTTCCATATAAAATCCCATCTAAAGGTCAATTCAAGGAGGAGGTAATAAAATCTTACAAAGCAAGCAAGAATATATTTAAATTCCTAAGGCAAACTTTTGTATTCTCTGCACATAGTCACCCAACATATAGTCAAACATATTAAAACTCTCATATCAACATCTAGCCACCTCAAGCACTCTTAATTTGGCATTATGATATCTACATTACACTATTTCAAAAAGCACATTAGGCAGGAGAACTACATATAGCTTGATCCATATTTTGAGTATTGGTATGGAGACAATGTGCCCACACAAGGGGTGTGGATAACACGTTTAGGGCATACTACAGACACTAACCTCATCTTTCTCAAGTGATTCAAACATTGTTCATCAAGCATGATAGAGGGTTGAGGTTTGAAGATTAAATCATATCTATAGCGAGTTCCATAAACTTTAGCATTTGAGACTTCACAGATAAGCTCACATAGGAACAATGTAAAGAACCCAAAAATTATAGGTCTTTATGACCAATTTGGACAACAATATTAGGACTAGATAATAACATTGAATACTAAACTATCCTAGTTTTGGTGTTCCTATCTTTTCAACAAATGAAACCCAGATTTTAATTTATGACACTATCTCAATCTTGCACAACCAGTTTCATATCCTATCTCAACCATCACATCCTATTTCAAGATAAGTTATATTTTCTCATTATTTATTGCTATTTTTAGAAAGGTAAAAATGATAGATAAATTATATGAATCAGGCTAATAATTATTATAATATTATTTACTGATTTATTAATCTAGACCCTTAACTAAAATAGGAATAAAACTACATTATTCCCAAATAAAGTTAAACCATTTGGTGAACCTGACTTACTTCGTTATCACATAAAAACTTCATGGAATTTTTTTATTTATTGTCCTATTTTTTTAATATTTAAATCAAATTTTTTTTCTAAATTTTTAAAATTTACTATAGTAATATTGAGAATCATTTTCTTTCAAAACCCTAGTTGCATATAATAGGACCCTTTGGTTGCTTGAGTTATCACCTTATAATTAAATTAGATTTGACATATAAAATAAAAAAATGGATCTCACTTATTTCAAATATTTCTTGAAAAAAATAAGGAATTCATACTCGATCCTATCATGCATAGGAATGATGAAGTCAATTATATGTTAATACAAAGCTTCATTCTTTGATTTTCATGCTTAATTTTTATAATATAGAACGATATTAAGAAATTTATTTCTAAACATGTTAAGATACCTCTTGCCTCACCTCCCTTGGAGCCTTTATCTCATACCGAGTCATGTTGCATGGTCCATTTTACTCTTCCCTAGGTCACTATCCATTTCCATAGAGCTCAATTGACACCGTTTGTCCCTCCATCACCTCAACATATCAATTATATATCTTCTTCTCCTATAACCACTATTTTTCCTATACAACTAGTAGATAATCTAGTTAGAGTTGTTACTCAATGTGCAACCATGCCTCTAACACCTAGTCAAGAACCTTACCACCCTCCTATTCCTTCCCACTCCAATCCCACCCCAAGTGCATAGGAAGATCTACATAAGGCATATGATATTATTGATCATTTGATAAAAACACCAGTGAAAATTTCCTTATTAGAGTTGATTCAAAAAGTAAATGTGTTCAAAGACATTATTTATCAGGAACTCACTTAGATTTTATTACCATCAATTCATAGCCATCTTATTTTCATTAGTGGTCAAGACATTAAAAATTATAGAAGATGTTATTTAATTTGATCATGAGGATATGCCTTCTCAGATAGTTATTGATCAAAACCTACCACTTTTCATACAATGTCAAGTCAAAACCAGTGCAGTTTAGAGAGTTCTAGTTGATAGTGATTGTAGACTTAATATATGTAATATTAAATTTTTTCAAACCATGGACGTAGATTTGGAATCCATACAAAATTCATATAATAATATTATAGGGTTTCATGTTATACCATGATATACATTAGTCACCACTGCTTTGGATATCATGGTAGGGCTTAAAACCCTCTCTACATAGTTCCAAGTCATACTAGGTATTCTTCACTGTAACCTTTTACTTGGATGAGCTTGGATACACACTATGGAGGTAGTTCCTTCCACTCTTCATTGATGTGTTGATTTTCTCCATGAAATATACCTATACACATACTCAATAGATAACCAACCATTCATATATTATAGAATTCGAGAGTCATCTTTGACTATTTCATTAGATGGGGCACAATTATCATGGATCAATCACCACCTCATCACATTTATCTTAACCAAATACATACATTTGAGGTAGGAGAGACTACTACTCCTCTGCTTAAAGTTATTTCCTCAACAACAGATACTCAACCAATTATAGCATCTCTAGTCATTATAGCTAATCCATTTGTCACAACTCCTACACCTATTACAATTATATAATCACTGATAGTAGATCTAATAGTACCAATTAATTTTATAGATACAACTCCTCAAATAATCACAATTACTTCATCAGTTATAGATACTCTAATAACACCACCATCTTTTACTACTATAGTTGTTGGGACTCCCATATCATAGTTACCCCTTATGGTAAATTTTGAGTTACCATATGTGCATGATGTTTATACAAATTCCTAGGCTACTTTTGATGATGATATGACACCCACATTCACAGTTGACTATTTGTATGGATTAAACTTTACACTAGTTGGCCTAGGAGAGTACCAAGATGACTCTAGAGCCCTCATCACACATCATACATCACTCTTAGCATCTTGCATCATACTCTTAGAATATATTATACATTCATGGCCATAGATATATCTCTTGGAACATACAATTCATATGGTTACCTCTATGGATATGGATCCAGTCATTCAGATTTAGAGAGGTATTTTACAACATCAACCATAGATTATGCTACAAATGTTACTTGATCATGCATTAATCACATTACCTATAGTATGACACACATCTATTAGCAAGTTATCATGGCAGGATGTTTACCCATTTTGTCTCTTTCATATTATCACAGACCATGACATTGACTCATGTATAACTTTATAGTATAAATTGGATAAACTATAGGCTTAGGGTATTATTCATATTATATCCATCAGCACTAGCTCTGCCACTTCCTCCAAATCCATGTACTACCAGATCTAAACATCCCAAAAGAGAATAAACATCTTTACCACCAAAAACACCTTTAGTTCTCTTTTAATAAGATGACACTATTACAAGTGATCGATCTCTGCCTACACAAAGATCAAAGATCTTACTAACACCCAAGGAGATATCCACCATGTATATAGAGTTTGTGTCATATGATGATACTTATGATGATGATTTTGAGGAGTTTGATGATGGTCGTGATCTTTTTCTTCCATCTCTATCCCTAGTGGCCTCCATCCTTGAACCCTTTACCCCTCCAACCTAATCTTTTTTGTCATTTGTGTACATATTAGTTTATTCATATGCTTGTACATAGATTCCTTTCATCTTAATTGTACATAATTATTCAAATTACATGTACATAGCTTCTTCTCAATTACATGTACATATCTTTTTTTCAATTACTTATACATAATTTCCTTATGATTACTTGTATATAGCTTATTTCAAAAATACCAAAAACATTCAAATATTTCAAAAATATAAAAACATTCAAAGTAACATGTCAAAATATAAAAACATTCAAATAATTGAAAAACACCAAAAGTATTTCAACTGTATGCATTATCCATTCTTTACATTTATACTACCATGCTAGACTCACATTTTGCTATTCTATGCTAGTTTTTGTCAATTTATTTACATTACCATGCTTCACTTGATCTTCTTTGAGTGTGTGCAGTGACACCCAGATCCTTGATTGCTTCACTCTACCCATTGAGGGGGCATCCTAATTCTACATTCGAGATACACATCAACATATCTACCCACTACAAGCATCTTCTACATGACTACACCATCCAAGTTATGTCATTCTTACACCATACACTCTAGTTATCTTGTTTATGTACATTACTTATTAGCTTACATAGATTATTAGATCGACACTCACTAGTATATAGCACTTGTGTATTTCTTAGCATCTACCTAGTCTTTTACTACATATGTTTCATACTTTAACTTCTTTCTTTGATTTTTTAGATGTAATTGTATTTATAGCATTTGCATGCCTTACTTTCTTGCTTTAAGTATATATATGTGATTACATTTCATAGTTCTTGTTTTGTCTCTTGTGTGTGCTTTAAGACATTTTCTAATATCCTTTACTTCTATTTTTGTGTGTGTCTTAGGACATTTGCCAATGTCCTTTGCTTCTACTCTTGTATGTGCATATGGCACTCGTGATAACCTAGCTTGTTTTCAATTATATGTATATATGGGCATTTGAACATGCCTTAAATGCTTGCTTTCTAGTTTGAGTGACATTCGACCATGTCCCTTATTTGATTGGCCCCTTGGCCACTTTTATATGTTGCTTGCATCTTACCTTGCATGCTTGTTTGCTTGTTTTCTTATTTGTTTCTCGATTATTTGTAATGTCATGATTCACATCATGAATTACCTTGATTTCATAGATGACATGATGGACATTATTCTCTATCCCTCATTGAAAAATAAAAATTATCCAAAATTTTCAATTTTAGTTTAGTATACTACACATGCCTTTACATTGTTAAATCTATGTAGGTATACCCCTGTTGATCTAACAATCTCTAATACAAACTATAATATATCTTGAGACATATTTTTGATTATCATTGCAATATAATATATTTCACAACATAACACACTTACAGGGATTTTTCTTCTGATGGCAGTCATTTTAGGGTCTTCATTCCTACCCTCAAAAGAGTGGGAAATAAATAGGGGTTTTGTCATAGAGATCAAAGCCCTTTACCTATCAAAAATTAATTTTCAAAACACTCAGAACAACAATTAGAACCCAAACCAAGTAGAACACAAAACAAACACATTGATGAATATAAAATAATGATTAGAAAAATAAAATGACAAGAGTTCCATATTTGGACTATAGTTTCAAACAACAAAGTGTCTTATGTTTAGTGATCCTATCTAAATATTAAAAAACCCAAATTTTCTAGATACAGATAGAAAGGTATGTTTAGTTATATTTTTTCAGCTATAGTTCAGTTTAGATTGGGAAGGTTTAGTATAATTTTTATTAGAGAATCAAAATATAGGGGGCATCATGTGTGGCATGATGGCTCTCACTTCTAGTTTTAGATTGGGTAGTTGGTAAAAATTCTAGGTTAGAATCTATGTTATAGACATAAATGATTGGAGGTAATGTGTGTGGTATATTTGACTTCTCTTATTTTCAATTCACTGTATTGCATAGGTATTCTTAGCATTTGCATTCCTTATTCCATCTATAGGTGGTTGAAATCATTTTGAAGTGGATTTTATATGAGCCTAGTTCCTAGTTTTGGAGTGGATTTCATACAATCCTAGTCTCCACCTTTTGGAGTAGCCAAGATTGTCCTAGTTATTAGTATACATTTAGATATCCATTCCACATTATTAAATTTAAAAACATTCATGGGCTTCAGGATCCATCTCATATGGCATACATTCATACCATTATCATTTCATAGCTTCACTTAATGGGCAATGATGGAGTCAAAGGACTAGCTGTCCTTTGTATTCTTAAGCCACCTACTCAGAGGGATTGGACACACAATCCAAACATTGATTGAAATATACATGATCACATAGCTTCACTTAGTGGGTGGTGATGGATCCAAAGGGCTAGCCTTTGCATTCTTAAGCCACTAATGGGGAATTAAGCACTTCGATTCATTTATGAAATTATTCTTAGCAAAAAACATACCCAACATCACTCAGCATCACTCAAAATCAATAAAAATTAGAATAGATTTATGCTTTACACTGTATTCTTTCTGTGCACACTTAGCATCACACATATTCATAGGATTCACCCTTGCAGGTAAGTTTAGGTATGCTTTCTACTTTTCCTTTATCGTAGTATTTTAATTTTATACATGAATGGAATAAAGGGGGTGAAATTTAGTCATATAAAATTTCTAAATTGGTATTTTAAATTTGGCTTATGACATCCAATATATAAGTCCTTTTTGCATGCTCTTGTGACCCTTTTAGACACCTTTTTTCTTATTCCTAGTCAACCGAAACCTTCTATTTAATGATTCCACCTCACCTATGTTATATCTCACATGCCAATCATATCCTCTCAATTCCCAAACCTATAAGATAGGAATTTTATACCTAATCTAAAGCACCAAACCGTAGGGTGTCATATTTTTATTGCTTCTCTCCAATTAAACTTTGAGCCCAAATGATCATTGTCATCTAATTCCTATCATACATCATGTCAGCCTAGCATGAATACATCTAACTGATGACTAATAATTCCCTATAAAATCCCATATAGATGTCATTTACAAGGAGGAGGTGAAAAATTTTTACAAAAAATGCAATAATACAAGTAAACTACTGAGGTAAACCTCCCTATGCTATGCATACAGTCACCCAACACAGCTACAAACCTATTCAAACTCTCATACCAGTCATTATCCACATCAATCACTATTAATTTGGCATTATTACATATGTATCACACTATTTCATAAAGCACATTAGGTGGGATAACTACATATGGCTTAATGCCTCTTTAGAATATTGGTATGTAGGCAGTATGCTGACACAAGGGGTGTGGATCACATGTTCAATTCATCTTACACACACCAACCACCCTTTCTCAAGTGATTCAAACATTGATAATAAAGCATGATAAAGGGATAAGGTTTCTAAATTAGATCATATCTATAGCGAGCTTCATCAACATTCAACATTCAATATTTCATAGACAGGCTCACACAAGAACAACACAAAGAACACAAAAATTTTAGGTCTCTACGAACAATTTGGACAATAATGGTAGGAGTGGAAAATAATAGTAGACACTAAAGTGTATTATTTTTGGTGCTCTTATCCTTTTTCCAATTGAAAGCTAGATTCTGATTTACGATATTATCCCAATCCTACATAGCTAGTTTCAGACCCTGCATCAGTGATCTCAACCTATTTCAAGATAAGTTATATTTTTTAAAGTTAAAAATGATATATAAATTATACCAATCAATAATATAATTATTACAATATTATTTATTTATTTATTAATCCATACCTTTAACAAAAATAGAAATAAAACTCTATTATTCTTAAAAAAGTTAAATCAAGTAGCGAGGACACTCAAATGTTCTATGTCCTTCTTCTATATATTTATAACAAACATAAGATATATGTTTATTTATAAACCATCCTATACCACCACCATAGCTTCATCCTCTCTGAAATATTTTTCCTCTTTGATGATATTGAAACCATTGTCTATTATCTTCTTGTTTTTCTACACAATGTGATGATTTTACTATAGTAGTATTAAATCCAAATCTATTTTTGTTACATCCCACTCATCCCCTTATTGGATTATATTATCTTCTTCTTATAATAATAAATGTGCATCTTAACTTCTATTTATTTTTTATTTTTTATTTTCTTTCAAAAGTAATTGATAAGCCTCCTCCATGCAATGTATTTTATTCAACCTTGCATCTATTTGTTCTTATATTTCAGCATACTTCCTCTTATGTAAATTTGAAAGACTCATCTATATAGTCTTTTATACTATGTTATTTCTACAACAAATTATAACTATTATTTATTGGGATTGTGCATAATCCACAGGAAAGAATTTCTCCCGTAGCTTCTTCTTCTTCTTTCTCCATGAATTAATCTTCTCTTTACATTTTTTCTATCTTTATTTCTACATTTTATCTAACCATATCATTACATGACCTTTCAATTCATATATTCAAAATTTACCTTATTGTCTTCTCTTAGAGTTTTCCGTTCAAAAAAATTCTCCAGGTTATTCATCCAATCTATCAACTCCTTTGGTTTTAAACTTCCCCCATAATCTGTAGCATGACCTTGATTCCTTGATTTCTTCCTTGTAAATCTTTAAGCATCTTCTATTATATTGATGGTGGTTGTTCATGTTGATTCTCCTCTTGTGAAATTTATTCTTCATGATTTTTGTCATGATTTACATGATCTCTTACTCTCCATTATCTTTATTTTACAATAATTATGGCTATTTATTTTACTTACCTCTATACTTATTTCATTGTTTTATTCATTTAAGTAAATAATCCTCATCCTCTCACCATATCTTACACCACTAAGATTAAAACTTACTCTGATACCAAATAATAAACCTTAAAACTATCAAGGCAAAGAAATTAATAGGCACATTACATATGAAACAATATTTTGTATTGATATTATTGAATAATTGAAATAATTAAAAACCATGCATAAATAAGCCTCAACATAGAATTGG
Source organism: Torreya grandis (assembly GCA_037957365.1). Taxonomy (NCBI): domain Eukaryota; kingdom Viridiplantae; phylum Streptophyta; class Pinopsida; order Cupressales; family Taxaceae; genus Torreya; species Torreya grandis. Next base: position 490,521 of record JARHVA010007606.1, on the reverse strand, counting down.
AGTTGACATGCATAATTTTTAAAAAAAAAAAAATCTACCTGTTATTATTATCAATTGCTATTTTTAGTTTCACATCCAAACGTGCACAACTCTAAAAATATCTAAAAATATTATGAACACTAAAATTAACTTATATGATGAAATTCAGGTGAATTACATGTTTGACTTCAAAAACATATAAACTCATACAATAGAATAATCATGAAAAAATATTAAACTATATTTTTAAACCATCAAATGGTCATGCATGGCCTCTAAAATTTTGAAAAACATCTATAACTAGATAATGTGTGTTATGGTTGCACCAATATTTTCAATATGAGGATTTTGGCACAAATGAGAGTTCAAATCGAGCTATGAATCAAAATTAATGGCCTTCAAATGTTTGGGCTAATTTTTTTCATTAATATAGAATTAATTTCATTAAGAGAAGCATTGATTAACCCATATTCAACCAATGAATGAGATATCAGCAAAGAAAACTGGACTTTGAATTAAACAATTTTGGTATTCATTTTTTCATCATCTAGTTCACAAAAATTCATTATATTTTTGTAAATTTTGTGTTGAATTATGTTATCAACATATTAAATTATCTCATAATAATCATGTAATGTATTGAAACTAAAGTATTTATTACATGTAAGTGATTTGATAAATGAAATAAGATATTTTATTTAGATGAAAAATAACTTACAATTCGAGAAACTAATAAATTCTAGATTGTTATGACCAACATACCCCATTTTAAATAAATAAAATAAGGACCCATTTTTTCTAAGAAAATCTTATGCTTAGTTCCTATCATAACATAAAATTACTCTAAATCCTAAAATATTTGTATTCTCTTTTTATTCAATGAATTTTGGCTTGAAATCAAGATATTCGTTAGGTTTTGGTCTTTATTTGTAATTTATTTAACTAGCTAAAATAATCATGATTTTTTAAGTTTTTTAGTTTCACACTTTATAGGTCATCATATTACTAATAATTATCATTTATTTACCCAAGTTATATGTGCTATTGATGACTATTAATATTATTAGATTTTTGACATCCCAACTAAGCTAGATGATACCATGGGTCATGACTTCAGTACATCTAAAATAAAATTTAATAATACAAGTCTTACAACCAAATAACAACACAAGTGACATATATTGAGCCAAGTGTCCCCATCATGTTTGATCATAGGCCCTTATCATAAAGTTAAGTTATGAAATCTAGTGATTGTACAACTAAGTGAGATTATGCCATGTGTCAAAATCTTGCTACTCACAGCTCTCAAACTAAAATTAAAGATTATCAAATCCAAAAATATAGTGAATAAGTGAAACTGATATATGTGTCATAATATCACTTTATCACATGCTTGGATTGGAGGGATGAAATCATATGATAATCAACCACTTGACCTAGTAATATCATGTCACATGGTGATATCTCATTGCATGTAATCTAAAATACAAAAGATACATTACCAAATAAGTGATTTAATGATAGAGTACCCCATGGATCTTATATAGACAATTTCCATGTTTCATAATCCCATTAATTCATGTGGCCTTTTTAATAGGTCAACTGCTATATGTCATCTTCATCTCACCCCATATATTGATAGACCCAAGGACTCGATGTGAGGAAAAAAGAATGTGACTAATTAGGATTATGCAACGTGTCTTATAGTCACACAAATATGAAATACTAAAAGCCATGGATGAGTGACCCAACAAAAACTGTAAATGAGATTAATTATATTAAAAGGATAAAATAAAGGACTAAGCATTTAATGACAATTAAAAAGTGCAAGGTGTTAAGTAAACCTAAAAAATATGGCATAATAAAATGAAAGTCAAATTTGATGCTTGGGTAAAAATGAATTTTACTCTACAATTAATTCTTAAACATGAAGGATTTGGACAATGAATTCATTGGACAAGTAAATAGACTATATGATACGTTCCTAAATCAAATCAAATTGCATTTGCCAATTTTTAGGTGTGAAATTATATCCATATTTCCATGCTAAACTAAGAACCCTAATTTTGTATGTTTAACACATATATCGAATTATTTGACAATGTAGATGTAAAACTACGAACTTGATCCTTCAATCTTTTACTTTGGACCAAGCATAAATTTAAAAGTATAGATTTAAACAAAATTTATTTACAAAGAGTATCCATGTATTATTCAATAATATACATAGAGGTAGAAGTCATCTAGCCTTCTAGGGATGAAGATAACTTATCCTTTGATCAAAGAAAGTGCATATATTACCTATTGGTAATCAAGGCAATTGGATTACATAATGTTGGAATGAAACCATAGGTATTCCCTTGTGGTGACTTAGTCTTTAATTAGTTTATAGCATATGTTAGTACAAGAGACATGTATCATAATAAAATTCATGTGCATCCATTATCATGTGTAGGTAGGCTAGTTTTCAATAAGTTGTATGGAATTCACAATAAAATATCCCATATAACTGAGTGATAATTAGTAGTTATTTCAAAAATAAAAACACTAATAGAATGTTCCCAATATCCTAATAACTTTGTCTTTAATAATAAGGTCCCTACTGCCTAATTCAAGTTAGGTGTTAAAATTGTTATTGTTATACTAAATATACTATATGGGCCTTCATTTATCACTTATGTAGATGAGGTATGTGTCCCACTATTATCCATAATGTTAGAGGACAAGAGTATAACCCTAGTAGAGGAAATCATAAGCTTTAACTAACCATACCAAAAGGATCGAATGCATGATCAAATACATGCCAACTTCTACATACTTTCATACTTATTGGATGTTATCTGTGGAACTACTACCATAGCCAATGTTATTCCCTAGATGTCAAAAGGGACAAAGTAGATATATGATAATTTTGATCATCTTAACATACATAAATATTGGGATTATATATAAAAAATAGCATAAACCTTCTACCCAATGGTTTATAGGACAATAAATGGGCAACTTATGCCTTGGTTATTTGACTAGGTTAAAATATCAATAAAGGCATTGGGTGATTATTGGGTCTACCCAAATCACACTATTATCAATTTTGAGGGTACATTGGTAGCTCCCTTCTTACTACCAAGAACTGTACAAGACAAATTAGGTGAGAAAATAGTAGCTTACCATGTATCCAACAATTTAGATGACAATTTGAAGAAGGCTAGTTTATACAAGTATCACTAGACACTCCTTAGCATTGGAACACAAGATTTCAAAAACTAGGATTAGATATCTAAGAATTAAAAATGAAGTGCTCATTTAAGTTTAGACTAATCAAGAATATATTTTAGGATCCCAAGAAGGTAATAAAAAAATAAATAGAAAAATTTTACTTGTAGTTTATGCAAGATTATGGTCACTAAGATTATTAACATGACCTACTTTTTGTTACTCCTAAAGATGATTTAGAGGTTTATATGCGAATAACAAAAGCACATGTGTCTATGTGGACCACTCAAATGATGTAATATGATTCATATATATCAAGATAAGATATAATCAAGATAGAACAAGAGGAAAATAATTCTAAATAAATTTGGGAAAACTCAAGTAGAGTAATTAACAAAATAATAATGTTATGAGAAGTTGATGAAATGAATTCTCAAAAAATTGCCAAAGCTATTAGAGATGAAGCCACAAATTCTATATAGGTTTAAAACCTCCAGAGAACATAGTTTCATTTCATCGATTAGTTATGACAATATGTAAACCTCATACTAGAATAATTAGGATATTTAATTATCCTCCCCCATTACAAGTAAAAACTATCCCTTCTATAGTAAATATCTTGTGTAATAATATCTCTTCCTTCCTCTCTACAAACACTTCTTGATACACAAAAAGTGGAGACATAAGAATAATTAGATGATCAAAAGGAAGAGGGGGATGTAGAAATAAGTTATGATGGAATATTCAAGATAGTAACACCATTTGGCATATTTTATAAGGTGCCTTTATAGATAACTTTTGGGGCTTCAATTCGCATTCCTCCCCACACTCAACACATCAAAAAAAAAAAAACAAGTTGATTAAGTAGAACAAGTAACTATGAAAATTATCATTATAACAAGCATGAAAAATAATTTTTTTATCCTACATATGGTCACTTCAATAGATTCTCCCCAAGGTTTGACATAGGTTACTATTTAACATATTTTGTTAATAGTTCTTGCAACTATCTCAACTCATCTATATTCAAACATTATGGTATAATATACAACTCATTATTATTTTACTAATATTTTTATAATCACTGATTGTATAACTATTTCATATACTTTAATTGTTCAATTTATGAAGAGTCTAACTCAGGATCCTATTACACAATAGAGTTTTACATTGTATAACCTAGGCACTATATTCACTAGTCCACATTTTGAATATCTTGTATCATAAATAATTTTTTCCACATAGCCCTTGTAGTCTCATATCATCACCAACTTGAGTGTTTATATTACACATGGTTTCCAAAATAGTACATTATTATCTTAGTCAAAAATTCCATTGACTTCATTAAATATGTCCTTAGGACACCCTCTTAAATAAATATCTTTGAGGAAAAGTTTTTCATTACATCCTTCCCCTCATTGCTTACACTTCCACATTCTAGTCCTTGATCTCCTTCCATCCTCATGCCACCAAAAAAAATCACTTTACCCACTACCTCTCAAACCTCCCCTTAAATATTTTATAGTGACTCTCGCATGCATAAAAGAAATACAATTAGAGAAAATAACTAGGCAAGATTTGGCAATCACTGAGGAACCGAAACTGAATATAGAGTTTTATGAGGAATACAAAAACTAAAAATAGTAATATGGATATTATTTATAACTCATGGGAATGATAATATGTTTATTATTTAATAATAACTCTTCTTAATGACAAAAAAAAAAAAAAAAAATCAGACCTAGGGATGAATATAGGATGTAGGAAGATCACATATCTATGGCAGATGATACTAGAGTAGGTTTGAAAAATATGTTTCATGGTTTCAAATATAATATTAGAATATAAATATCACATGGCACAATAAGGCCTCAAAAATATAAAGTAGATAATGTACGTTGTTCAGCTAAAACCCTCTATGATATACTATGCTTTATCCAACAGTCTCGGGGAAAATCACAACCATAGTGGAATAATGTGGTAAATTTTTTGAATATGTAAAATTATTAGATGAATAATTTAATTTAATTGAAAATGTATCAAGTTAAAATTAGTATAAACACCTAAATTTTTTTTCAACATCCATACATTGCTTTAACTAAAGATTTTGTGACTAGTAAGAGACATAATCTTATGGAATGACACAAGAAAGTGTAGAAGCTAGTATAAAAATTGACAAACTAAGAACAAAATTACATATATATTCTAGGATATATGTGCATTAATAGCATATATATGACACTAAATTAATTAGTCACTAAATGATTTTATTATAGCTTGTTATATATTATTACTAACAACTTCAATGTAGATCTCAAGAGTATAGTTTTGGGAAGCAGTGACCAAGTAATTATGTTGATTATTTTTACCAAGGATAAGGTGAAACAATTAGAAGATTTTAGTATCTATTTTAGATCCTTCATGGAATTACATAGATAATTAACCAACAAATTTTCAATTTTTTTCAAGCTTCTTATCATCAACGTTAGTGTTTTTCAACTCGATTTTATAATGAGTGTGACTAAATATGAAAGGATAAATCAATTAGGATGGTATAAATCTTAGGTATGAGCTTCATCTTAATTATATAAAGTTTCAATGACCATCACCCGTTTTCCTTAATATAAAATATTCTACACTCCAATACGGCTGGTCATGGTGACCTTACATTTTACTACCATCCCTTTGCATGCTTAAGTAAGATCAATTGTAGTTACAGATACAATAGTACGTTTATATAATTTATTAACAACAGCAATGCAATTATTTTCTATGTCAGCATCCCCTACTTTTGATATCTCTAGTCCATCATATTTGACTATAGTTCGGTCTGGTTCTAGTTCAATCCCAACTAGTAGTACCACCCATACTTAGTAACTGATTACTGGATTTAATTTTGACCATGTTATTTAGTTAATTTTAGCTGATTATATATTTAGAATATGACTTTATTTATATACATTGTAACACATGTATAGTCACATGGTTAGTTCAATAAATAGTCTTATTTTAGTTTTGAAACATTTAGAGAAGCTTCAAGGATGAGGTGATCCTATCAAAAAAATTTATAGACATATCTTGTATTTATTATAATTTGAGGATAATTTTGTAAATTAATTCAAATAAGGAAATTTTCAACAACTCTTCTATGTGTTTAAGTGAATGTGATTTCTCTTCAATTTTGTATGTTTCATTGGGTAATATCCATTAAGTTGATAAGTTTGTAGCATGTCAAGTACATGTTATATGCATAGATATGATTAATCATTTTTAATAGTATTATTATTTCTTTGTTTATATATCACAGTTACAACATGTTAGTGACACTACATATTCGTAACAATCTTCTAATAATAATGTGTTTTTATTATAGTCCTTGAATAGTTTTTCAATTATTCCCTTTGAATCTTCATTGTATTTATTTTTTTTCTATGGTTTCATTTCATCCACAATATACATAGGTTTGTGGCATATGTTAGGACTAATATAGTAAGTTAGCTTGAAAGGATTTAATTTTGAATTGGAACCATTGTTTTTAGCTTTACCATTCACTTTATTTTAACTTTTTTGGACTTTTTCATCTTAGATTAGATCCAACCATCCACCTCAACTAAAATTTAGATCAAGAATTAGACATTCATCATATCTTAACCATATAAGGTAAATAATCATTTCATTCATTTAAATTTAACCACATGGTTATTTACAAAAACTATACCTACAACTCGTGCCTTAGAGTGAATCTTTCACTTATCCAAAATAAATAGGGACATCCAATTAGGATTTTTGATGTGCATAGAAACCAAATTAATAGGTTTTATATGGCACTAAAATGAGGTATAATTATCTAAAACATGTTAAAATTCACATGATTTATGTATAGTAGATCCACCAATAAGATTAAAGACATCTAATTCTAAGACTGGTATTCCATTACTATCACCTTTAAAAGTTTATTGAAGACACTAATCAAATAATGGTATACCTAGAAAAGTTATCACTCAACCTAATTCACCAACTAAAATGAACCAACCTCAATGATTTATTATGGCCTGGTTACCCAATTAAACCATTTTTGTAGCTGATAGCATCCATGATTTTTCTATGAATGTAGAGAAGTACCTTCCTTCACTCTATCATTATGAGGGATGAACCAAAGAGGACCATATGATATCCTTCAAAACTTATCTATGATTTTTTAATATAATTGATGATGATGTGGAATGCATACACTTCCATTTTAATTTACAAGATGATGCTAGGATTGGTTCCTTAATCTTTCATAAAATTCAATTATATCATAAAACCTCTACCATGAAATGTTCAATGTATAATTTAAGTAGGTTACCAACCTTGGTATGGTATACCACTATTTTTGTAGTAAAAAGGGGAACCCAATTAACCAATTAGAGATTTCAATATAAAAATATAGAATATGTATATCTATGTGAATGATGCATATATTCATGCTATTGCATTAGCCCTTAAGATGTATAGAAATTACTTGTATTTTATGACTGTAATATTCTTGTGTAGAGATCAGATCATCAATAATTTACTAGATGCTTATGTTAAATCCATTATCATTGATCAAAATTTGAATCCTCATTTACAAGTCATCACCATACTCAACATTGATACAAATGTTTTACCCCTAAATCCTTTTTTGAATGCCATTTATAATGTGATATCCAATAACCAAAACTAGGTATTCACTCAATTAGCTATAGCACATGTTATACCAAAATATAATTTGATCTTTACAAATAATCCTACATGTGTCTAATTAACAATATAATAAATATGATTTAGTCTTAGTTAATGATTCTACCACAGATATGACACTTTCCAATTCCACCAAAGTGGAATTAGATGTCATTCAATGCATGGTGCATAAATTTAGTAATGCATTTTTAGGCATGCAAAAGTGTTTAGGGAACAACGTAGTGGAAACAACCAACATTAATTCCACATTCTATAAGTATCATAAACCATTCAATAGGATAGGTAATAGTTTAGATCCATAACCAACAAGCTACCCAAGATGAACATTTGTGAGGAAGCATTATCTAAGTAGTGTACAATTCATAATACCACCAAAAATGGTAAACTAGATTGCATAAAATTTTGTATTGGCTTTGAAATATTAAAAAGAGATTGAAATATGTGATATTTTTCCAAATTAACTTATTCTAACCACATCGAGTTCACCCAATACCTCTAGTACTACAATTGTCTTTGACACATAAGATTTGTTGTTCCCTATTGAGGATAATAATGAACTAGAAGACAACACAAGTAAAAATATTGATTTAAAGAAATTCTAAATAAATAATTATAATTTGAGAAATAATAATCAATAATCTAACACAACTTCCACACCTATGAAAAATAATGTAGTAACTCTTCCTTATCTGAATGATAGTAATAATCCACCCCCTCATAAAGGAAATAATGAACAACAACATATTCATTGACACATTAATAGTCATTATAATAGAACAGAGGACATGGATAAAATAAATTAAAACATCACCCTTGATGAGTTTGATTGAATTAAATAACAAAGGGGGATTTTTCTTAAATATTTAACTAGTAAGATACATGGTTACTTATCAAAGGAAACACACATAAATATTGTTTTCTATGAAGATAAACCTGAAGACCAACCTTTCCTATTGAATATTAGATTTTTTGGAGAAAATGTATGTAAATTTTTAGTTTATATAGGTGATTTAGTTAATTTTATACCAAAAATAATATATTAGAAGCTAGGATTAACATTAGATAAATCTAAAAGAGTGGCTTTATAGCTAGACAAATCCATAGTCCTAATAGAGTAAGAATTGTTAAATGTCCACATGTAACTTGCCCCTAAACTATGTGTTCAAAAATACATAGGCATGCTTCTAGTTGATATTCCTGAGTCTTACGATCTATTCCCAATCTATTATTGCTCAAAGAGACTTAATGGATACATGGATACCAACTATTTGCACATGTTGTAGGCTTTGAAAGTAATAGATAATCAAATTATAGTTGGTATAGAGCCAAAAATGAAATATGTAAACAAAAACTACATTATTAAAAATGAAGTAATAGATTTTTTTGTCACAAATAGGGTTTTACATCTTCATGACTAAACTTGAGAATATTGAAAAATAGTTTGAAGGATCATCACAACTATCGGATATGTATATTGATGGTCTCTAATCTAAATAGGGTTTAGGTGTAGGCATAAATTTGATTAATCCTCATAGGAGGAAATAAATTTTCTATTCTCAATTGAAATTTATGTGCACTAAAACTTGTGTATAATACAAAGTATTAATCTTGGGGATCTGATTCAATATAAAACATAATGCCAATCAACATTTAATTATGAGAGATTTAGAGTTGGTTTTTTAACAATTTAGGAGTTGGTATGAGAACATGTTTGTTTGAAGAAATATAAGTACAAAGCATGTGACCTAATTAAATAAATTAAATATTTCAATTTAAAATTAATCCCCAATCAATAAAACTAGACAACTAATTCCTTGGCTATTATTGCATAAAATATGGCTCCAATTTAAGAGTTTGAAATGCAGAATTTGTTTTTAGAGTTGATGCCATGTCCTTAAGTCCTAAATAATGTTGAACACTTTGAGGTATTTTATGATGATAAAAAAATCATATAGTTCATGGTAAAATATACATCATCTCATAAATAATTGATGAAATAGACACTGACCTAATGATTAAAAAATAAAAATATGGCATCCTCCAACTAAAGGAAAATATGATACCCAATAGGATGGTGTCCTTGGAATGGGTATTTTACATGGACTATCAAGATGAAAAATTAAAATACTATAGTACTGAATAATCTAATTTAAGCAAGATTTAGGTTTAGATAGACATCCCCAAATATTTAAAATTGGACTGAGTTGTATAACTATAAATATGTTGAAAGAACTAGTGACTAAATATAAATATTTGATTGTTTGGACTTATGAATACCTAATTAGTTTTAATCACATAATTATCATAGATACCATACCAATGAAATAATAATATATATCCTTTAACTTAATTATCGCATATACCATACTAATGAAATAATAATATAGATCCTTTAGGAATTTACAAATATTGATTAATCCCATCATAGAGCCTCTCATTCCAAAAGATGTCTAGATATTTTTAAATGATATAATTACATTGAATATGTTAGTATAGGTTCCTCAAATATCCATAATATCATGCTAATTTCGGGATATCTAAGTGAATTAGAAACATAAGTACTATGTAGATGACTAGCACTTAATTCACAATCAGATATACTTCTCTTGATTAAAATGAACAAGGAGAGTTACCATAGATATGTACCTTATACCTCATTTATATGTCAATCCAAAGACATATACTTGATAGGATGATGTCACTATATGTTCACACTCAATCTTCTAATTTTACCTTATGCTAATTATTATCTAAGATGTTGAAGTAATGCAGTAAATGAAATGTTGGAATTTAAACATAAACACAACACTGTGAAATAAATGTTTACATGTTGGAAGCTTCCTTAAAAAAATCTAAGTAAAAATTTAAATCACATGATTAAAAAATAAAAAACACAATTCATAAAGAAATCAAATAACATGCTTAGCTAATTAAATGGGTTGGATTGTTGCTACAAACTTCCAAAGGAAGTCCTTCCTCCTTCTAACTTCAAATTCAATCCTTCCTCTCACAACAATTAATTAAAATAAAAAATTATTGTTCATGTTAATAAAAAATGTAACAATGAATTGCCAAAAAAATTACATTAACAGTTGCTTGACAAGATGTATTTATGATAATCTCTAATCAACATCTACTATATGTCAACTCTGCTAGTTTATACACACACACACACACACACACACACACACACACACACACACACACACACACACACACACACACACACACAGACACACACACAGATATATATATATATATATATATATATAGACACACACACACACACACACATATTTGTGTGTGTGTGTGTGTGTGTATACATACATACATACATACATACATACATATATATATATATATATATATATATATATATATATATATATATATATATATATAATCTAAAGGTGATTATTTTATACAAAAAAAAAAATTCTAATCTAAGAAATATTCGACTTAGGATAACCAAAATTGGATCTTTTTTTTAAAAGTCATCCTTCATGTGAATTTTACAACATTATTATAGGGAAAAAAAAGTTGTTTCATTCTTCAACCACTGCCTTATTGGGCTCCATCGAGGCTATATTTATTTATGTAGATCGATTTAAAGAGAAATAAAAAACTATTAATTTGTGGGTTTGGTCATATAGTGGCTGTAGGATAGTTCATGTAATGAGATTCATTTTTTGCAGGACATTATGTTCTATGTACCTATTTCTCTAAAATATCCTTAAAACACATTATAAAAAAAGCATCCTAAAGTAATAGATAACTATCATATTTTTAATTCTAATATATAATTCTAACTATTCAAAGAGTATAGAAACATAATGCTATCTATAAGATTATGGTTGTTTAAGGAATGAAACTTTATGAAAAATCATGGAAAACAGGGAAGGATTAGTGTGATAGATGAGGATAAGAACATGAAATTTTTGGGACTCATCACTCACCCCAACATAAGTCCTTGCTCGACCTCAAACAATGAACGTGTTCATTCCCATTTCACAAAGAACTCTTAAATACATGGGATCTATGGCACCACTAGTAAGGTGAGCATAAAATCCATGCCTATATTCAAATTGTTACCAAATTTAGACCTCCCTTGCTTCATCCAATCAAGCCTTATCCTACCAATCTAGAACAAGATAGCAGAATAAATGGCGATACAATTTAAGGTTTAATAATTGAGATCCCATTTTGCCTGCAAGAAAATATATTTTATGAGACTATTAAATATTGGGTTCAAGTTACAAGGGGAATATGTCTCTCTTTCTTAGTGCAAAAGCAAGCTCATTCCATCATTCATTATGGGACTCTTTGGCTACATGACCAATAGAAGTTCTCAATCCTAAATAAAAATCTTAGGATTTATCATAATTCTTTCCAAACCAGGGTTTAACTTCTTTTTTTAACATGTTATTATCCCATTACTCAATGAGACATTAGGTGACATTGATTCTCTCTTGATAAGCAGCTGGATTTAATTTTCATTTTTCTTATATTCAGCTACATCTCTTCCTCTTCTTTTCTCATTTAACAAATATGATGAAAATGACTTTAGTTGGACATCTCTAACATAGATATTAAGGTTCTACTCTTTATCATAAGGAACAACATAATTTTTAAGGTATAACTCACATAATTGTGCTTGTTCTTCCTATGAACTTTCTTTATAAATAGAAAAGAAGTAGACGGGATCAATTACTTCATGAGGCATGTCACAATAAAAACTTATAAATTTGAGCTTATGCCATTGCTCCTCAAGGTCAAATGAATACATTCTTTTAGGAGGTTTGTAGTCAATGAGCTCTTAGGTAAGACTAGCCATATCTTCAATTTTTTGCTTCAATTTGGATATTCTTTCATCCTTCAACTTATTCTCTTCTTTAAATTTATTAATTTCTTTTCTTAATTCTTTCATAATTTTAGACTAATTATCCATCCAATTCATAATTTAGAAGATATTACAAATGAGGAATGATACCCAACTTCTTTGGTAGTTGTAGGTTCTTTGTATTTATTTAGCTCTATGTAAAGTTGTGAAATAATGCTTGTAATATGGTCTTTGGTAGAGGGATACAACTAAAAAGTTGATGTAGTAAGTCCATCCAATCATCCTCTAGACTAATCTTATATCTTATTTCTCAATCATTCAATTTCTGATAGGGCTTTCTCCAGAGTGGGAAATTCCACTTGTATAGCAGGTTATTCCATTTGTTCCACTTCCTCCAGCATTGGTTCCTCATACAACTCTTCAAGACTATGCTATACTTGTTCTTCCTCTTGATTGTATTCTAGAGAACTTTCTCCCTTGTTTGTTTCAACCTCTAGAGATTCATCATTACTAGCAATCTATTTTTCTCTAGATTCACCATTAATTTGAATAATAGAAAAAGGTTTAGTTCTCATTTTTCTTCATAATCTATTGGATATGCGAGGAGTAGAGGTTACCCTGGCTTTTTGGGAGAAGGTAGAAGTTCCTCCTCATACTGCTTTAAGTCAGGCTATAGAATAAGTTTTTTCCTTTTTTCTTCTAGAATCCCTGCTTATGGAAGTCCTTTCTTCGATCCTGCCTATAGGTTTTTGTGTTTCTATAGGAATATCTTCTTCTATAGGTTATTGTATGGCTATAGGAAGGTTTCCTTCTACAGGTTCTTATGGAGCTATAGGAATGTTTTTTGCTACAAGTTTTTATGGAGCTACAGCAAGGGCTTCCTCTGAATTTTGTTCTTCTACCCTGAATTCCTCTTCTATTTCATTTCCCTCTCTATCACTTTGTGCATTTTCTAGTACTTGGAGAAATTCTTCCCAACTTATGCTAGGTCTAGTCCTTTGAAAATAGTCTTGAATAATCAAGTAGATTAAATGATGATGGGAAACAAATTTGGAGTTACCTTTTTTAAATGCATCCACCATTTTTGTGACTATATGGAGAAAGAAGTTTAAGATGTTTATATCTATACTGTGCCATAAATGATTCATGAACTTGAAATTAATGCCATGAAACATGGAATAACTCCTTTCATATGTGAAATATCTGTAGATGAACTCAACATCTTTGGCCCATCTTCTTAATAAAGATAACCATGTAGTGCCTTATTTTGAATTTTCTAGGCTTTCATTTCCTTTGATGAATTTTTACCTCCCTACTTTAACATCAAATTTTTCTTGTTTTGCCTCCCTTGTTCATGGAAATATCATTACTCTACTAATGATAGTTTCTATCATCTTTATAATCAATCATCTTACTATTGTCAGGTTGTCATGTAATGAGCTATCGAATTATTCTATAATTCCTTAATCTAGGGCCTATATCCTCTCAAAATATTATACCCATCCTACATTCTAGAATAGGGCCAAGATGTTTGGGCTATTGCTTAAATGGGTGATATCAAGAGATTCATGTTTAATCAAATCTACTCCCATATTGTGAGATGAAATTTTAATTACAGGTCTATATTATTGTAGCAAGTGTTTTGTAGCTTTGGAAAAATGTTTATGATGTTTACTTTGGGAGTAAAATAATCCATTTAAGTTACGAAAAATCTCCTCCCTAACTTAAATTATCACTTGGCCTTAAGGGACAAAGATGACATACTCAAATAGCTTATGTCAATAATAAAGGGTGGCAACAACAACATGCCAAAGGTCGTATCAATTAGTAAGGAACAAGATATGGTGAAGTGGCATGATAAGGAGAAGATATGGTGGCATGTTAATAGCATTAAGACCAATCATATTACTAATAATTAAAATGTATGACATGAAATAAATATAAAATAATTACCTTGTTAATTACACGAATACCTTTTAGTAATGTGCAAATGATGATTTGAAGTGGTAGTCTAGCATGTGTTGTCATTTTATTGGGAGAAAAACACTTTATGAGCATCGAATATAGTATGGAATGATATGAATACATCTTGTAGAAAGAAATGTTTCTTTTAGCAACAAGTTTTTCATCATGTACCAACAAGTACTTCATGTAGCAATAATTTTTTCATCTTGTAGCAAGAAGGAAAATGTATTTTTGATCTAAGGGAATGAATCTACAAGAAAAAATAAATGGAAAAAAAAAATTCTAATAGTGCCCTTTCTCTTCCTTTTTTAATGAATGTTGATCAGCTAGTGACCTAGTTTTCTCATATAACATTTGTTAGCAACTCCTGAAGGGTTTTATTGTTGAATTTTTATTTATTTTTTTTTTTTTCAAATTTTTTTGTCTAATGTTGACTAGAATCATAGGAATCCAGGAGGTAGGATTTTATTCATCTATGGATGACTTATTCTTAGTTGCAAGAATCTTTTATTCTTCTTGGAGAATATTAGAGAAGGGTTGATAGAAATACCCTCTAGTTATAGAAACATGTTGATTCGCTACATGAATAAGAGATATATGTTGTTGTTTAATAAGTTTATGAGTGAAATATTTCTTGGAAAATCATTTATTATATAGCTTGATCATGTGGCCATTAACAAGTAGTCAAAATCAAATAGAGTCAATGTTCATGAGCTTTACAACTCCATTGCCAAAAACTTGTTCGATCTCATAAGGCCCAAGCCATTTAGACTACACCTATCCTTTATAATACTTGTATTTATAGTAAAAAATTAGTTCCCAATCATGAGGTTGGATATTCTTAGGCTTGATGTTGATATCATGCCAATGCACACATTATCTTTGCAATATTTTAGTGTGATGAAGTGCTTCTTTTCTTAGATCATCAAGTGCATTTACCTGCATTATCATGTCTTATTAAGATTTGGAAATATCCAAGACTAAATAAAGTAATATCCTTAATGTTTTAAGTTCAAAATTAATGGGCAGAATAGGCTTTTTACCATAAACTAGTTTATATAGAGTGAAACTAGTTATGGTTTTCTAAGTGATTCTATAAGCTCAGACTACTTCTAAAATATGACTTGACCAATATTTTCTATGTATGTTGATAATCCTAGTGAAGATATTTTCTAATTATCTAGCACTTGACCATTTATTTGAGAATGGTAAGAGGTAGAACTTTTGTGTCTAATTTCATATTCTTTAACCAAGGTAGTTGTGAGCTCTGATGTAAACTATGGGCCTTAGTCTATGACCATTTATCTTGTTCCTCTATAGCAGGTGAAGATTTCTTCATATAGGAAATCAACTACTTTATCATCTTAGGTATGGGTTAAAGATTTGACATTCCCTTTTTATGACATAATGATTTCACACCAGTACATATTATTATTTATTGGATTTAGGATAAATAGGACCTACAAAATCAAGTCCCCATTTGTCAAAGGGTTCTAAAACTATTTGTTGTTGTTGTAATGGCATTCCATCAGAGTGAGTGGGTCTTATCATATTCTAACATTGATCAAATCTATAGGTATACATCATGGTATCCTTATGCAAAGAAGGCCAATAATATCTCGTAGTGAGTAATTTCATGGTAGTTTGTTTGGTAGAAAAATTACCCCCACAGGGTTCATCATGGTAGGCTCTAAGAATGTCATAATATTCATCTTTTTAAATAAATATTCTCATAACTGAATCTAGCCTAGTGATAAATATATATTCTATAATCTAGGAAAAATGCCTACTCTTTTGGATCAGATGTTTTGTTTCCCTAAGTGAGAATTATTATGGTAGTGGCCCTGAAACAAGATAATAATATTTGTGAACCAAAGAGATTGAATTATTACTAAAAATAAATGTTCATTAAGAAAAAATTCATCTACGATATGACTTTTCTCATCATTTTTTGATGGAGATAGAAAATCTGATACTACATTATCATTACCTAGTTTTTCTACAATGGTTATATCAAACTCTTACAATAAATGAAACCATTGAATTATCATGCCTATTACAACCAGTTTGTTCATTAAATACCTAATTGCTACATGATCTGTGTGGATGAAAACTTGGTAATCTATAATGTAGTGTTGAAATTTTTTGATGGCATGGATGAGGGAAATAAAAAATTTCTCTATTATGGTGTATTTGAGTTCAGCCCCTTGAAGATTCTTACTGATAAAATAGATTGCATAACTCATAGATTCATATTTTTTTACCAAGCACATCTCCTAAACTAGTGTCAAATGCATCTATGTGGATGTGAAATAGGCTTCTTCCAATCAGGCCCTCTCATAATAGGAGTTGTCATGAGAAGGTCTTTGAGTTGGTAGAAGGCAGTTTGATAACCACTAGTCTATGTAAATTTAACATCATAAGTAGTCCAAACAATAGGGTGCCAATTTTAGTAAATTATTTTAAGAATCATCTATACTAACCAAGATGTCCTAAAATGTTTCTAACATCTTTCTAATTCATTGGTGTGGGTAGATCTTTAATGATACTTATCTTTGCTAGGTCAACATGAATTCTACTAGGGGATATGTGATGCCCTAACACAATCCCTTCAATCATCAACATATAACATTTTTCATTGCTCAAAGATAATTGGTGGTCCTAGAAATGTTAAATAACTCTCTCCAGGTTGGTCATAATTTCTTTGAATGTATACCCATAGACAGTGAAATCATCCATGTAGATTTCAACACAGTCATGGGAAAGATCAAAAAATATGCTTAGAATAGCCCTTTAAAAAGTAGTTGGGGAATTGCAAAGGTTAAATTGCAAGATGACATAGGCATAGGTTCCCTATGGCAAATTGAAAGTTGTTTTATCTTAGTCTTGTAGAGTAATTCATATCTTAATATAAACATTATAGTTGTATAGGAAGGAAAAGTAGTTTTCCCCTACTAATGTATCCAATACTTGATCAATAAATGGAAGTGGAAAGTGATCCTTCATAGTATCAAAATTAAATTCTTGGTAGTCAACATAAATATGCCATTTTCCCCCTTTCTAAGGGACAATGACCATGGGAAAGACCTACTGACTATCTAAAATAGGATAAATAAATCCTACATCCAAGAGTTTTTGTAACTTAGTTTTTATAAAGTCTTTAACAGTAATATTTATTCATCATTGGGGTTGGTAAATGGGTTTGGATTCTTATATAATGTAAATGCGATGCGTGCATCAATCCTGAGGTATTCCTCTCATGTCATGGTAATCCTAAGCAAATTTTGTTATGTGCTTTCTCAGTATATTAAGTAATTGACTTTCTTGATGGGGTGATAAAGAGGTGCTAATATTGAGAGGTTCACTTGGTATAATATCTACTTGTTTTATTAAGAAACATGGTTTATACATAGGTGATTAAAGGAGCATAACTTCATTGATGGGAAAGCAATTGATGGAATGTCTAAATGTCTATTGTAGTTTCAGCAAAATCATTTTTAAGAAAGGTATTCTAAATAGGGCATTGTGTACATTCTAATAGGTCAGTGGCTACCGCATCCTATCAATATGTATTTTTTAGGATACCATTAAGGACAATATCATTTTATTACACCTACAAGTTGGATTCTAGTCAATTATACAAAGAGTTTTCAAAGAGACGACTTCCTTAAAGTCATCAATCTAAGGGGTTAGGATATCATTCTGAGAAGGCTGAGTTAGTGGATAAAGAACCAATTTATTGGTGTCATTTCTATTGAACATTAGCATTTTTATCAAGATAAAACCAATAAAAACATTGGTCACAGCCAACCATGCATGGTCAAAGATGAGAGGATAACCTCGAAGTTGATTTTTGACTATAGGACAATAAATCCTGTTCGATATTGCCAAGAGTCCATGGTGATAATAAGGTCATCAAAAATCCCCCCAAGTTTAATAGTTGATCTGTCATCCATCTGGAGGATGATGGGTGCTAGATGGAGACTGGTATGTTTTAATTTTTACATTTTTAATTATTACATTTTTAATTTCTACATGGTCTCTATGGTCATCATATGTATGGTTACACCCAAATCAATTAAATTATTAGATATGGATTGGTCATGGATGTTAAAAATAAGTATAGGATTTCTCAGATTAGAATATATTGGGGGAAATATGTTTCCCAACATTATATCTACTAGTTGGACAATGACCTGGACTATTTTTAAATCCTTATTTCTTCCTAGTTTCTTCAAGCATAGGTCTATAACAATTTTATTATAGATAAAAACACCCTTTAATGCTTGAAAGTGTCATATTTTTATGCACACATTCTTTAGTTGTCATGAAATATTAAATTTGGGCTATGGTTTAGAACATGATATGTTCAATCTCTCAAAAAAAGAGGATTGCCAATTTCTTTTTGATTTTTGAATGGACTTGGATTAGGATTGGCCATGGGTGGCGATGGATTATTATGGAGTGGGATTGGTTCAACGTGTTATATGATTATGGGTGAGGTGTGTTGAGGAAGAATATGACCTGAGTAAATCTGATCTTAATTAATGTCTAAGGTGTATGTTGGATATTGTATTATTTCAATGGATTGTGTTGATTGAACCAACTTATTGGTAGGACTCTAGATGGGTTGTGTGGGTAATTGAGTAGTTCAAATAGGTTTTTGAGTGTTTTTTATTATGGCCTATTGTTGTGTTTATTACATTTTCAAGGAAAAGCCTTAATTACCTTTCAATTATTGTTGTCATTGATTAGAGGAAAATAACCATTGATGGTTTTGAAATTGCCCTAGTTGAGGTTATTGTCCATTATATTGCATCCATAACATATTCTAGGGTTGGTACGAACTTGTTTGAGACCAATTTCTATTAGATATATTCATCTAAGAACCATATTGAGGATTATTTGGGAATTGAGAATTTGAAAACATAGAGTTTAATGGCATACCTTGTCTTTGTACCCATGGTTTTCATTGAGCCATGAAAAACACATGATTCTCATCTTTTCCTATAGAATGTAGCTCCACCAGTTTAAGATTCTCCTTGATTATATTTATTTCCTAAGATTTCATAGAATGGTATGTGCAATCATAATTATTCTTTTTGCATTAAGGGTAATAAGTGGCTAAGGCTTTCTAAGTTTCTTATTTCTTCCTCTGTGTACGTAGTATATCAAGCTAAGTATCTAGGTAGCTGAGAATGCCCTGCTTCATGTCTTGGAGTAGTTTTCTAACTTCACCTTAAGACAGTCCTACTATAGAGGATGTAGGAAGGGTTTTACACCTACTGTTATTCGTGGTTGATCTAGAGTAGTTTGTACCTTGAACTATTAGTTCATCAAAGGGTAGTATAAAAACATCACCACCAGACATTATATCTAGTGCCTCTAGACAATCATCCCTAATTCCTTACAATAATATCAGCTTGATCGATTCCTTATCCATTATAGTCTGCTTGGATTTTTGTAAGCTGAATAAAAATCTTTTCATATATTATTCTAATGACTAATCATCAAATTGTGTCATTTAAAATATGTCATCTCTCCTATACTTTCTTCCCCTATAATAGTTATGGTATTTCATTAGAAACTTCTCTTTCATTTCTTCCTAAGTAGAAATGTCATCCTTTTCAAGTCCCATGAACCATCTAAATGCTACATCTTTAAGTGTTGCTGGAAAAAATTTGAGTTTCTGATCCTCTTGATTATAATCATAGCTAAGACATAAGATGTCAAAATCAAAAAATAAATATGTCTGGATACTTAGATGCTTATCTAATAAAAGTAGGGAAGGCAGAGTGAAGAATATTCTTCATGGGTACATTTCCATTAGGAGTAAGGATTGGAAATTTGAAATTAGCAGACACAGTGGTATTTTTTTCTTCCTGGTGATTCCTTATGAATACTCTTTGTGTTGGTATACCGGAGGTTATTACTACCCACCACTCAAAATTCCTATCAGTTCTTTTATTTCCTGGGGTATTGAAGATGGAGACCTTATATTTTCCCTTAGGAATGTATGGATTTATATACAATGGGAATGGTGTGGAGGTTTTAGAATATTTAGCTAATGTCTTCAGAAAGAGTCTCTCCAAATTGGAAGATTATATTGGCCTAGTGTTTCTTCTAAGAGCAAAAATGGCCTTGAATGCCTCCTTAGCAATAAATTTGGGTGACAGAGGGAAGTGAACTTTAGATACTTGAGTATGAGGTGATACAGTGTAAATATTTTAATGTGGTACATGTGGGTCTCTTGTAGGGTTGTGAACCTCCTAAATCTCTCTAACTTGTGTTACCAGTCCAGCCTAAAATTCTTCCTTCTCTACCTCTTCTATTGAAAATAATGAGTGATCTTTAGTAATTCATTCATGTTCCTTAGTTGTTATATGATGAATTTCTTATCTTTCTACAATGATTTATGACTCAAGGAAAAATATTTCTGTATACTCCCCTTCACTTTACATACGTCAACCACTTTTTTTTAAAACTTTTTCCCACCCTACCTACACAAGGTTCATAATATGGAGGTTTTTTTAAATTTCCCCTATCCTACTTGAAAAAAGGGAATTTTAAACTATGAAAGCAAAAAATATTTAATCTAAACAACAAAAAAACTTTGGAAACAGAAAAAATTAACATCCATAAATAATTGCTATCAAGATTGAAGATTATAAATGTGTGACACCCTTCACTAGTAACAACACCAAAAATGACTAGCAATTGATTCATAATTAGATATAATTATCTTGATCAAAAGGAAAAATGAGAGTTACCATAGACTCGTACCTTCTACCTCATTTATATGTCAACCTGAGGATGTAGACTTGATAGGATGACATCAGTGTATGTGCACACTAAATCTTCTAATTTGACCTTATAATAGTTTTTATGTAAGATGTTGAAGTCATGTAGTAAAAAAAATTTTGAATTTAAACATAAACATAAAAATGTGACATAAATGTTTACACATTTAAATATTCCTTAAATAAATCTAAGTAAGAATGTAAATCACATGATTCAAAAATAAAACACACAATGCATAAAGAAGTCAAATATCATGATTAACAAATTAAATGGGTTGGATTGTTGTTGTAGACTTCCAAAGGGGGCCATTCCTCCTTCTGAATTGAGCTTCAATCCTTCCTCTCACAACACTTAATTTAACTTATAAATTCTTGTTCATATTAATAAAAAATATAACAATGAATTACGGCAAGAAATTATAATAATAGTTACTTGACAAAATGTACTTCAGATAATCTCTAATGAACATATACTATATCTCAACTTTGATGCTACACACACACACACACACACACACACACACACACACACACACACACACACACCACAAAGGAGATTCTTTTATACAAAACAATATATATTTTAATCTAATAAATATTTAACTTAGGATAACTGAAATTGGCTCCTTTTGTTAAAGTCATCTTTCATGTGAATTCTACAACATTTTTGTAAAAAAAAAATATTATTTCATTCTTCAACCACTTCCTTATTGGGCTCTATGGAGGTTATATTTTTTTTTATGAGTCTGTTGAAAGATGAATCAAAATTTGTTCATTTGTGGTTTTGATCACATAGTGTCTACTGGATAATCCATGTAATGAGATTCTTTTTATTCAGAGTGTTCTGTGTTATATACCTATCTCTCTAAATCATCCTTAAAACACATTATATAGAAATAATCCTAAAGTAATAGATAACTATCATATATTTTATTCTATTACATAATTCTAACTATTCAAAGAGTATAAAAACATAATGTTATTTACAAGATTATGGCTATTTAGGGAAGGAAACTTTATGGAAAAGCATGGAAAAGAAGAAGGATGAGTGTGATGGATGAGGACAAGAACATGACATTTATGGGGCTCATCAATAGACATAGTCATAGACTAAACATTTCTATTTTTTAATAAAGATGATGAATTTATGCATGAGAACACAATATCAATAACTATAGAAAATTTACTATTATTCTATAAGATTAAACATATTTATGCATAACACAAAAGAATTGATAAAATATAATTGGTTTAAACCATTATATAACTTCATATTAATCCATATCACGTCATAAATATTTTAAAATACAATTGAGCTGTATAAATTGATATTTTACAAGGCACAATTGCTTCATATTCTAAACTTTGACAACAAAGAAAATAGAAAGACTCTTAGACTTTTGAAGACTCTTGACATGCTTTCATGTTGGAATTACATAAAAATTATATTAAAACAAAATAGTGTGATTCACACATGTATGTATCAATTATAGTCTATGATTTTGTATCCTTGTATACTATCAATAATTTCTTGAGTTTAAATAATTATCTCATCCCGTGATAAAGTGACAGAAAGTGTGTCATGTGCTAAATCTAAAAACACTACCTAGACTAAGGAACTAGACTAGAATCATATTTATTTTTAATACCTCAAGGGGACATTTACTAATTTTCACCTCTTTTACACTACTCAGCCACTATTTCATGTTTTAAACTTGGTAGAGTATTAATATACTACCGTTGAAGGTTTTTAATAAATCATCATAACTAGTTCAACACCCTTTATAATATTTCAACCAATATGCTCTCCTTCTTAATTTTTAAGACCTTATTACTACAAATTATTTTCAAAAAATGAAAAATTGGAGTGTGTGTAATGCCTACCATAGAGGTGGTAATATATACTATGTTTTCTGAGCTAGAGTGGGGTACATATATGGTTTTGCTTGAGATGTTGAAGATGAAGTTGTTACTAGAGAATATGTTGGTATAAGTAGTTGTTATGGTTGAGGCATAGGATAAGAAGATGTAGTAATATTTTTTTGTTTAGTTTTCCTATTGGATTTGATTTGGAGGAACAAATTGAAGCTCTTTGATGATCTTTATAATGTTTGTTTTAAACAATATCTAATTTATGATAGCTTATCTTACCCTATTAATTATAATACACATTGGTACTTGACACTAAAATAGATATCGGATGTCCTCATCTTCCATCATTAGGATCATAGCTTGTGCATTATACAATTTGACCTAAATTTATTGGGCTAAATCTTATAAATTATATGCATGCCTCCTTGTTTAAATACTATAAAATGTATTTCATAGCATTTCATTTTCCAAGTCTACATATTCAACGTAATAATGTCTCTAGATTAAATTAACTACTTGAGTTTGATGTCTAATGCATATGATGTATCAAAATGGTCTTCCATATCAAAATTATATTTATAAAACTTTTTTAACTCTCACATCGACTCTATCCATGTGTTATACAAATGTTAATTTCATTTTAGTATGTTTAGAGATATATTATGACTTTGGTGCACACCAATGTCTAGGACTTTCTCATATTCCTCAAGAAGCACAAAAATGGCTTCTATGTGCAGACTTGGGATTTTGGACATAAATGTGATATCTTGAAGCTTTTGTATAACAAGAAAATATTTTTTAAGTTGGGAAAATAGGCATTTTAAATATTTTTCTTAAGACATGACTTGGTTACTTAAAAAATGAGTTACTAAAGTAGGACATGTAGCATCAAACATTTCATGACATTTGGTGATACATAGGCTAAAATCTACATTATCCTCCTTGAGTTGTAGCACCTCTTAATCCAATGTAGAGACCATTTATTTATTGATTCTTGAAAAGAAGATACTCCCTCAATTTTCATGGATAGAGGTAGATGTGAAACATCAACTGATAATTCTTTTAATATTTTATCCATAGCCAAAGTTGAAGTCATGGGTATCATAGATGCTTTCTTGATCTGTTCCATGGTTAGATAAAATTTTATGTGACACATGGAAGGTGAAATAATATCCCATAACCATTGGATATTAATTTGGATCTTGTTATTTGATGCCTCCTCATACACAACCCTAGGTAGAAACCAAACCCTATGATTTCAATGATAGTTGTTGGCTCTCCAATAATGCCACCATCTCAGTAGCCTGTATTGGATTTTTTGTTTGCACTTTCATGTTTAGCCTTGTGCTCTAATGTAACATTACCTCTGGCCTCAGCTTTTACTTTAACTTTGTAATATATCTCAACCTTATATTTGAAATATATAATACCCTTATTCTTAGCCTCCTACTAATAGACCTACTTCATCTTTTTCTCTTCCTGAGTGTACAATGATTATTTTGCCTTATCCTCTTCTTGTACCATTACTAATAGCTCAAATTCTTTTTTTTATTTTGCACTGGTTATGATTTTCTATTTGTTCTCTTATTAATTCCTCACAGCTTATTTATCATATTTATGTTTAACCTTTACTTCATTATCCATTTTATTTTCTACTTTATCTTCCTCATTAAATTGCCTTCTTTCCTCATCTTACTTCTTACACTACTATCATCTTTGATGTCATTATATTTTGATCATTCCTACTTATTTTTCCTCTATACCTTTTGATCCTTATTCATAGCTACTCATTGCACATTTTATTCTTATTTATGAGCTATGGTATATTATTTTTGTAATGTGATATCTATTTATTTAGTTGGATGATCAGGTTGTGGTGGAGTTGCATCTAATGGTTCATGAATAAGAGTTAGTAAATCAAGTAGTGATTTTTAATCATATGATGATGCAAATTAAATAAACATAACTCTTTATTTTTATGCCTTATGTCTGCAAGATGATTGAGGAGTAAGATTATTGTTTAGTTTCTTGTAAGCCCAAACTATATCTAGAGGCTATTTTTATATCCTTAGGCAGGATAAATTTTGACTTCCACTAATGGATATATAAAAGAAACCATCCATTTCTTGATTTAAAAGGAAATTATGTATATAAATTATGTCCATTGTATGTGCACCAAAGATGGTGATGAGATTTCCTATAGTTATGAGTGATATGCCTATGCACCAAAAGATCCTGTGGATAGACTCAAATGAGATAATTTATCTTGAATATATCTATGTGTTACTTTGTTCCATATAATGTCTACTATTATTGAAGGAATAAATTTGGTGATATCAACCCACAATTCTTATGGATCATATACATCCTTGCATATGCCTATGAGTATTGATAGTAAAATTAACTTAGATCCCTCAACACCCAACTCTATTAAATAGGATTCGGTCTTGTGGGTCCTATTATTTAGTGGTTAGGATGAGGCTCACCTTGACAGTGCCTTATTATTTCCTTAATCAATATTTAATGGACATAATTTTCTATATAACCTCGATTATGTTTGTGTTTCGGATTATATAGGAAAAGGTTGATGGGAGCATAAAGGTATAAACCACAAGGGTTGGACTAATATGACAACCAAGGCTTGTCATCACCAAACATATACATTGGCATCAAGTATGGTAATGAATAAATCTAGTGGAGTGGCTATTTCCTTTATTATCTCATGTATTTTTATGCGAATCCCATTATGTAAATTTGTGATAGATGTATGCCATCATAGATATTATAACACATCCTTGTATTCCCAAGGGTGAAAAATTATTGGGGCTTGGATCTCAACACACCGTTGATTGAATGTAGATAACTAATTTTATTATTCCCATATCTTGGTCTAGGTAAGATTGTTAAATGTTGTTGTAGGCCAAAAAATTTCATCTAGGATGACTAGACTCTTTGGTGAATTTAACTATGTAAAACATAGTAGTAGGACCAGAAACTAATATTTCAACACTTAAAATGTTCCAGTGAGGAATTTATCAATATTATTTATGAGTTTAAAAGATAAAAACTTAGGATAATTAAAGTTTTCATACATCCTTGTGATTCTCTAAGCAACATCAATAACACCTTTTATTTCTTCTAAAGAATTTATGGTTATGCTAGAATTGCTTAGTGATACACATAGAAATAATGTGCACCGATATGTCATCCATAGTGTCCATATAAATCCCATTGGATTTCCTATTATAATTATATTATATATTTTAATGAATTGAGGGAGCCTTGGTTTTTTAGGGTAGAATAAATTTTCCCCAAGATTGGAGTCAAGTTGTTCAAGCCATGGTTTCAAGATTGATATAAAAGGAAACATTATTTGAAATATGGCTCACACCCTCATTATATCTACTAAGAATTATAAGCATCACCTTATCCAACTTCTAAAAATTTAAAATATTAATTATTAACTTGGTATCATATCCTTAAAAATTGTGTTTAAGTGTTAGGGATCATATATATGCTTATGTTAATTGGTCATGCATGATTATATTGTCTTAAGTAGGATCGATGAATTTAAAAAGGTTATGATCATGATATTTAATTTATCTAAGTGTTAGACTAATCCCCATTTCCTCCTTTTATGAATATATGAGAGGGATTAAGATCTAAAAATAATCAATGTTCTTTGTTGTGTTTGTGTTTGAAGAATTCATTTTTCTATAGTGGTAATTTCAATGAATCTATGGATGATTGACTAAATTAGACTCATGTCACAAAGGTTTCTTATTCAAAATAGTATATAATGTCCTTTAATTCTTTTTCCCCCTTCCTATACATATTTTACCACTTAAATCCTTTTTTTAGGATTCTTTGAATGTTTTGAGTTGGTTTTGAATGATTTCACCTTATGCCTCAATATCAACTAGTTGTTGGTGATGTGATGCTTTCTATTCTGTGTCTAGAAACATTGAGTCTTTTGGTGGAATTTTTTAATGTGATTCATCATCTTCTCACTGATCTAATTTCCTTTATTATACATCCTTTCATTTTGACATTTGATCTGCTTTTACAAGGATGCAATGTTTTAAGTATATCATCATTATATATTTTTGAATGAATATTTATTTTCATTTCTCCATATGTTAGTATTTGGTGCCTTGTTCCCACACTTAATTGATGATCCATGTGTAACCATTACAATTTTTCTTCCCTTCATGTTGTATTTATTCACATATCAAACTCTATATTTTTAATTTTAACTCTAGTTTTGATGTCATACATTATAGGGATCACTTTTTAAAAGCACATACAAACCTAAAACCAAAATAAGGAAACATTTCATTAGTCAAAAATCTTAAACTACATGGTGTTAGTCAACACTATCTCTCAATTTTGTGTGATTACTGATAAAGATTATTGATGGTAGGGATTAATCCAACAACCATTTACACATCCTCATAAAATGATTTCATAGTGATATTTTGATATGGTTGTTCCTTTCTATAAAAAAATAATGAATTATGTAATGTACCTTCCATATAATATGTAGCTTGCCTATAAATACTTTAAAACTACTAACATATAATACCACACTTTTTTTCATAGATTGTTAACTTCTTGTGTCCATTAGACACTTTGCCTATTTTATTCCCTTTTTGATGAATCCATCAATCATGCCTACAGATAGTATCAATCCCTTAGTCTCATGATCATTGTAATACACAAACTAGGAGGTATGTATTCCATGTGCATTACTGCTTCAAATCCATAGACCAACAAAAATGGTGTGAAACCTATAACACATTTTTAGTTAATCCTATACACCCATAGGTAGCAGATAAAATTGAAAGGTACAAATCAAGGTTGGTTGTTAAAGGATAGAAATAACAACCTGGTATAGACTATGATGAGACATATGATACTATTGTAAGAATGGAAACTATGATGGTTATCTTAGTAATAGCTTCCCAACACAAGTGGAAAGTATATCAAATGGATGTGAAATTAGCCTTCCTAAATGGAGTACTCAAATTAGTCTATGTTGATCAACCACCTAGATATGAAGTACCAGGAAAATAAAATAAGGTGTATAGGCTCAAGAAATTATTCTATGGGCTTAAACAAGAACTAAGGAGCTAGTATAGTATAATTAATTCATACTTCACTACCAATGGTTTTAGCAAAAGTAGTAGCGAGGCTACACTTTACATCAAATACATCCATGGTAATATTTTGATTATTGTGTTATATGTAGTTGATTTTATCTTCATATGAAATGGTAATGCTTTTATTGTTGAAATTAAAGAAGAAATGAAAAGGGAATTTGGAATGATAGACTTAGGTTTGTTAATATATTTTATTGGCATAGAAGTATAATATATGGATCATGGCATATTCATCTCTCAGTCTAAGTATGCTTCATAAATCTTAAATAAGTTTAAAATGTTGAAAAACAAGACTTCACCAATACCAACCACTATAGGTCTCAAGTTGAGTAAGGAAGATTGCAGTAATGAAGTGAATTTAGCTTCATATAAGAGAATGATAGGTAGTATCATGTATTTGACAACATATTTACCTCATATAGTGCATACAATAAGTTTTATTTCTATATTATGCAAACACTTTAGGATACACATTGTCAAGAAGGTAAGTGAATTCTAAAGTATTTTAATGGAACCAAGAACTATTTCATTCTTTATACTACATCAAGTAATTCTGATCTAGTTAGCTATACAGATATCAATTGGGTAGGTAGTGTAGATGATAGAAAAACATGCCAAGTTATGTATTTTAAATGGGTTCAAGAGCAATTTTTTGGGCATCCAAGAAGTGATCCATAGTTTCTCTTTCCACATTACAAGCTGAATGCATTGTAGCAAATGCATGAAGTTATTTAGTTGAGAGTGTTATCAAATGTGAAGAAGAAATAAATAAATGGCACAATCATATTTGTTGATAACATGCCTTCAATAGAATTGAAGAAGAATCCAGTGTTTCATAGATGAAGTAAGCATATACATATTCATTATCACTTCATAAGAGAATTGGTTGAAGATAATGATATCAAATTAGCATTCTATAGGTATAAATATCACTTAGCAAACATCTTCATGAAGGAACTAGAAAATGATACCTTTGAGCATTTGACATGAAATTTAAGAGTAATGGATATTATAATAGCTAGTGGAAGAAATTAAGGGGTGGTGTTGGAAGATTTAATTTCTACCAAGTTTATTTTTAGTAAATTAGTTAGTATTAATTTTATGCATTAGTTGTTTTTTCCTAGAAGTTGTTCATAACATCTTAAGATAGAAACATTTCTTGTTCTTTTGTTTGTCAAAGACCTCTTCATATAGAGGCATAATGTAAGAAAGTAGTAAACAAGTAATAAAATGTAGGAGTAGTTATTTTACACGATCTATTGTTTTCACTATTAATTATTTAATATTTAATACTTTTTTATAAACTAAATACTTCATTGTTCAATAAAGATAACTTTTAAATAATAAATAATCCAAAATTGGTATGCTATACACAATGTAGAAAATTTAGATTATTGTATTTTTTCCATTAATATTTTTTTTTTATCTATTTCATGTTCTCATTCTTATTAATAAGATTTATCTAGTAAATATATTTATAAACTTTCATGTGAACATGCTTTTCATAAAAATTGATTACTATAAATCTATCTTAGAAATAAAAATAAAAAACATTTTAAATTACAACAAAATAATCTTCTATATAACCATTCTATGGATTTATTCTTAAGTAGTATTAGTGCTCCAAAAAAATTATCTAGTGGTATTCCCTCAATTCTAAGCATACTAAAAAAATGATCTTTGAGTTTAAAAAATTGAACTTTTGCAATAGACTTAATGAAGGCATTTGCAAGTTTTTCATGGATGTTCATACATTATAATTTCATCCCTTTCCTCTAAATAAAATATAAAATAAAGTGTTACTTTATATGTAAATGTTTTAGCATGTTGTGATGGATTTAGATTTTCATTCCCATGTTTTTATGGCCAACTTTATAGCACTTACATTGTCATAAATAATCATTGTGGGTTAATTATATTTCTCCTTAATTTCTTATATAACGTTTTGGACCCATAATGATTGTGTACCTATAAAAGTGATTGAAAAATATTTTGATTCTATAGATGAAAGGGAAACTCAACTTTTACTCATTAAACTCCATGTTAAAAAACTTGACCCAAGTGAAAAATAATTCCTGAATGTTGACATTCTGTCACTGAAACTACCTCTCTAATCAAAATCATTAAAACCAATAAGTTAAAACTTTTTAATGGCATAATAGTCAACACCAAAATTGATAGTACCTTCACATATTTAAAAATCCTCTTTGCTACTTTCATATGAATCTTAGATGGATAAGACATATACCTTAAATAAGAAAAACTAAATAAGTAATATATCATCTTGTGAGAGTTAGAAACATAAATATTCTAACAATACTTCTTTAAATTATCATGTCAACTCTTTTAGAACCATATCTTCTACTTAACATAACTCTACAATAACCATTTTTTATACACCATGATAATTAGAACAATGCGAGAAGCCAGGGTGACTACCGTTATAGGTATTAGGGTTTTGGAGGTGATATTAATTGTTTATTTGTCTATTAAATGATTGACTATGGATGAAATTTTAGTCTCATTTTTTACTAAAAGATAATATTTGAGGGAGGTTTCAGATGTCATTGTATAAAATGAGATGATCACATGGAAGACTAGGATGCAATAGGTGGAGGGGTCATATAAAATAGACAAGGAAGCTAGAAAGGAGTATGTAGGGAGTGAGGGGATTCATTATCTGATAAAATATGCAAAAAAGGGGATTGTGAAATATCTAGCTAATAATTGACAAACTGGTAGATATGTAGATTTGAGGGAACAATAAGACGAGGCCAATCATGCAGAGTTGTAGAATAAATGACATTTGTAAAGGTGGTAGATATAAAGGATTTTAAACCATTGGAACCCACTAATAAATGCATTTTAGTGTCCTTTAAGTAAGTTAAATTGGTAAATGTGTTGTAAAATAATGAATGGTTTGCTTATAAGGGCATTTCTTGTAGGCTTAACCAATTCTAGCCCAATGTTTAGGTGTTGCACAAATGGATTTAATAAAAATAGCTCCCCCTTATGAAGGATAGTTTGGAAATATATTGATGCACCAAGGGATATAAAATAGTAGTTTTTAATGTAAGACCGAATATGGTACATGCATCAACATCTCCTATTGGTGAATCCATAGTTTCCGTATATAAACCCTTTGACTAAATATTTTAATATTAGGCCTATTTGCACACACTTTCCATACCTCCCCCTTAAAAATTTGTCTAAATCATATCAGTTATCCGTTGGTAAGGCCTTGGGTTTAATTTTGGTAGTGGATGAATCTACTATGGATTATGTTCATACCACATATGCTCATATCTTTATTTGTGTGTGTGTGTTTGAATTCCCTACATCTATTAACTTGAATGTTTTAAATTGTATATGGACCCAAACATTAGACCATGAAGGACTACCATTTATATGTATAAGATTTTTTGTTATAGGTAATATGACTATATCTTATCAAATTTCAAGAATAAAATATGGGAACTTCATGGCAAAAGGATGCCCTTCCTAACCATCTCATGATGTTTGATTTTGAGAGTAAAGATGGGGATGATCTAAAGAAAGAATAAGTAAAGGCTAAAGATTTGGATTCAAGATTTTTTGGATCCTATTAGGAAGAAGATATGAAATAATCATGTCATATGATGGATGCATTTCCAAAGGAAAAAAATTATTTAAAAACTAGTGAGACTTTAGATTCAAATGAAGGGTCATTGGCTAGGGTTTCATTAAAGAAACCCAAACCACTAGATACTCTTGAATTATTTATCCCTACATTTAAAAACTCAGGGGAAGGTGGGGATTACACCATAAAAAGTAATACAAAGAAGCGAAGAGGAAAACAAGAGATGGAACCTCTAAACATGATCTTCAAATCCTGAAAGGAAAATAGTTTAGTAGGATCATAATTATTTTTTGTTTATTTTGTATTATTTTAAGTTGTAGAGTTATAAAAACATAGTCAGAACATGTATGCATCTATTTTTATTCTCTACTAGTAGAGGTTCTCCATTAGGATCTCATTATTTTATATTTCTCTCCTTTGTAAATGGATGGGCCCCTTTCAAAACCCATCCTTTACCAGTAATAAAAACATAACTCCATAAGCATTTGTAGTGGATTCTAGTTTAAAATCAGCAATACTAAATTTATTCAACATATCATTTGTATAATTAATTTTATAAAGTAATATTTCATCCTTACTTTGATAAACATTCATCCTTATGAATTGTTTCATGAGACATAAATACCTCATTTCAAATCTATTCATTATATAAAATTTTAATTCATCCTTTATCTTAGTAGTGTTACCCATATATAAAAAATCATCAACATCCATATTTATAATAAGGATAACATTATCTTCTTGATTGAAGTAAATATTAGGCTCACTCTTTCTTATTTTGATGCCATTATCTTTAAAATATTAATCAATTAAAACATACCATACTCTTGGTTATTTTTTGAGTCCATTTTAATATTTATTAAGCCTATAGACTTCATTTTTTTAACCCTATACTACAAAATCCTATGGTTATTGTATATCTAGATGTCATTATTTAAGTACCCATCCAATAAGACATTTTTCAAAGGCACATGATTTATGCTCAATTTATATTAATGGACTAGTGAAATCATCATTCTAATTCTTTCTTTTCTTTCCATTGGTGTAAATGTCTCTTCATATTCTATGAAATATATTTGAATGAATATTTTTATAAGAACATTTTTCTTGCATCTTTAAACACTACCATAACTATTGTGCATAGTATTTTTAACCCATTTAGTAAAAATTACTTATTTTCATGTGGAGATTTTGTAAGTTCAAATGTAAAGATATTATGATTGCAATCCATTTATTATTCCAGTGATTACACTCAATCATCATTAATACATGAATTTTAAAAGTATGATGGTTCAATATCAGATTGTGTAAATAAATCATAGCTTACCATCTCACCTCTTGGAATTTCTTCATGATCCTAACTTATAATGATCAAATAAATTTTTTTTGGCATTGTTACCTTATTTGAATAACTAATACTTGAACTTGGGCTTGCATATAGAATATAAGAATTAGTTTCGGGTCTATTTGGTGGACTTGTATCACTTTAAATTGTAATACTAGTGATTTGATCATCATTAATACCATCATCACAAACAAATTTGGACTTGCCAATATGCTATTTACTATTTGTCATGAACATAAACTCCCCATTCAAAAAAAATTAATATATCTTGACACAAAAATGTTTCCGTTGAGGATTATAAATCTTTGAATCTTTTCTTTCATCATTGTACCCCAAAAAAAGAGAAGACTTTCTCTATTGATATAACCTATTTATTTATTGATTAGCCACATGAGCATATGCTAAACAACCAAGATAATGAAATATTTGACATTGGGATTTTTCTCATTACATTCTTCATATGTATTCATATTTCCAAGAGCAATATTGGGACTCTGATTGAGAATATATACTATTGTATAAACTACATCACCCAAAATATATTTGATCAACCCCCTTTTTATGACATGCTCATTGCAATTTAAACCACTATAAAATTATTCTTTTTAACTACACCATTTCTTGATGAGTAAAGGAAGTGGTGAGATACATTTTTATAACATTTAAAACACAATAATCCATAAAATATTTTCATCAAAATTCATCTCCATAGTTACTTTTTAATAAATTTATCCTATAATGACTTTCGTTCATTACATGGGATTTGAACCTCTTAAAAATATTAAATGCTTCAATTTTCTATTCAAAAAATGTAACCCAACATTTTCATGAATAATCATTAATAAATGTAATGAATTATGATAGCTTACCCAAACTTTTTGTTTGCATAAGACCATAAATATAAGAGAGAACCAATTGGTGTGGATGACGAGCACTCCACATAGTGCCTTTTGAATACTTCTATCATTCTTGTTTTCCTTTTACACATCCTTTAGAAACCTCCTTATGATATTCAACCTTTGAAAAATTATAGACCAATTTTTTACTATCTTAGTAACCTAAAACATTAAAAATTCTAGTGTACATATCTAAGATGCTACAATAAAATTTTATTTTCATATTACATATAAGTTAGGTTGTTACTATGTAATCCAAACATCAATGGGAACATCCTATTATTATACATAGGTACAAAAATAAGAACTGTATTTACTTGATTGCAGTCATAGATTGTACATTTATAATTATCAAACACCACCTTATAGTAATTTTTAAATCATTGTTTAACACATAAAAATTATATTTTAAATTGATGGTGTAATAATTATCTCTTTTGTATTGACTTTAATGAAAAATATATATACAACTTCCAAATATTTGTCATCATAAATTTTGATCTTGGTTTTGAAAATTATATCTATTATAGAAAATAACTCATTATTCCCCAACATCTAATTGGAAAAACATGATTGTTGATACTAAACATCTTAATGTATATTTTAAGCTTTGTCATATGAAAATAAAAATTGGATGGAGAAGCATATTTTTCCTCATTAGCATGACTAGCAATTTTTCCTTCATTTTTTAATTTTAATCTATATTCTCAATAAAAGTAACCAACCATACATGTGGAAGTAGTAAAATTGAAAAATTATCTTATCAAATCTATCAAATCTATCTCTATCTCTTCCTCTTATAACTGAACTACCTTTTCTTATTTTTTTTCCTATTTAATAATTATGAAACATTTTCTTTCCTTATCCTTTAGTTGATTGTATTTTTTTTAATTTACTTGTACTTGGTTGCTTTTGTTTCTAGTGTTGACCCCTTCATTATTTTTTAATTTTTTTTAGCCAAAATCCTTCTCATTACTTTCTTCAAATATGTCTCTTAGTCATTCTTCCTCAGAGAAGAGAGATACAACTAGGTTATCAAACACAAGATTAGTAAAGTATTTACTTTCTTAAATTATGGTAGAAATAGGACTCCACCTTGGTGATTGATAACTCAACACATTTTTCACCACAACTCATTTTCAACCCTTGTCCAATGGTATCCATATTTTTAACAAAATAATTTACTGTTACATAGAAATCACTCACTTTTAGCTTCTTGAAACCTCAAATTCCCAAATTTTATAATAAAAATATGTAGCCTAATGACTATAACTTATCCAATACCTTAGGTAAGTGTTAGAAAAATATATAGTGGTTAATTCATCATAATCTAAATATACATGCAGATTTTTTATATAGCAAAACTCAAATACTATTTAGGTTGTTATTAGTTGGTAATATTTCATTACTTAAAATGTTAATATCAAGGTAAGATCCTATTTCTTAGTAATTGATATTTATATAAATAATATAGCTATTTATCCTTTGTTTGCTTAATGGAACGCAATTTTCTTTCAAATTTTGGTACTTAAACTAAGGAAGCTTGAGATAAACTTTGAATAGTGTATCAAGCCAAAAAATAAATCATAATTTCCATCTCTAGAGTCAGATTAACTCTCTCAAATTTAACACATGTGAAAAATTAGAGGATTTCCTAAGGTGTGTTGGAACCCTGAGGGCATTTCTCTAAGCATTGGGAAAGGAATTGACAAATACCTCTCTTTTACCAATTTTCCCAAGAGCACGTCCACCCTCCTACAGTGGCTATATTTATTGTCACACCTTAAAACCCATCATTTTAAAAGTGGTCAACATGTTCAAATATAAACAATCCATTTATTTATAATAATAATAATAATAATAATAATAATAATAATAATAATAATAATAATAATAATAATAATAATAATAATAATAATAATAATAATAATATGTTATTGTTTTTAATTAACAAAAAGGAAAGAGGCAAATAAATTCTTATAAACAACCCCAATTATGAAATCATAATAAAAATACTCAAGAGAGTAAAGAAAAAACATTCACCTCATT
Source organism: Torreya grandis (assembly GCA_037957365.1). Lineage (NCBI taxonomy): Eukaryota > Viridiplantae > Streptophyta > Pinopsida > Cupressales > Taxaceae > Torreya > Torreya grandis. The sequence goes on along the minus strand of JARHVA010007606.1, from coordinate 454,056 downwards.
TGAGGTATAAAAGGCCAAGAATTGAAAGATTGTTTATAAAATTAATTCATGCAGGGATATTCTAGAAATAACAATACAAATAACCAATAATTGTCATAACCAAACAAAGGAAAAAGTTAAAAGAATGGAATATGGAGAAAGAAACCATATTCAGAAAAGGAAATTGTCTAAGATAAATACAATCATACAGATGACTATTTCATATATGCTATACACTCTCATGAGGAATACACATTATAAAATTACATCTAGTATGTTGAGTTTATTCAAAATCAAAACAAGATTTGAAGACAATATTCATTTTATATTTTGAATGAGACACCTCATAAAAATCAAGTTTTTTTGGATGATGATTCATCCTATCATATCCAAGGCATCAATAACATGACAATATCACTTGGATGGTATGAATATAAAATATATGATATCATATATGTCATATGACTCACTAAGAATGTTTTTTATATCATTTAATTACATGAGCATAACCTAAGGGATAATGTTTATTGAAAAATTTGGTAAATATATGTGCCTTATCATAGATAAGTTAAAATTCTCAAAAATTGCTTCTTAAGAATTTGGAGTTTCGATATTATTTCGAATTAACTTTATTCCTAAGAAAACTTGGGCATATATTGTAAAGGATTGAAACTCAATAAACTTTTGGCATTAAATATATGGGCAAGTGAGTTTTGGATACCTAGTTTCACTCATTCACCATAATATGGTGAGAAGACTTCCTTAGTTGATAACATGTCATATGGGCATTAAATATATCATAGCTAAGGTATTGGTAATATTTCAATACCACTTGGATGAAATGAACATAAAATATCTAATGTCATGTATGTCATATGACTCACTAAGAATATTTTCTCTGTCATTTATTTACATGAGCATAACATAAGGGATATTGTTTACTAAAATTTTGCTAAATAGATGTGCCTTACAATAGATAAGTTGAAATTCTCGAAATTTATTTCCTAAGAATCTAGAGTTTAGATATTGTTCCAAATTGACATCGTTCCTATGAAAAATTAGGCACATATTGTAAAAGATTCAAACTCAATAGATTTATGGAATCAAATATATCGGCATGTGAGTTTTGGATACCTAGTTTCACTCATTCAAAATATTATTGTAAGATTAACTCCTAGGAAAGAGTATGGATATATCCATATGTTTTTTAGTAGAAAAAAAATAGCACATCATCTTGAAAAAGTACCTATAGAGCTTTAGCAAAGTTAGACATAGTGCATAGAAATATTAGGGGAGCCATGAGAACTAATTACCATTGATTTCAGTATTTTGAGCTCATTATCGATGATCACTCACCCAAAAATATTGTTATAATGTTTAAATACAAAATAAAAATCCTTTAGGATATTAAAATATTTTAAATCCATTGTTGAAATATAAACTAGTCATAAAATAAAATATTTTGACTTAGATCATAGGGGTTTGGGGGGAATACACCAATAACAATATAAGGCATATTTGAAACAACATGATATTCATGGATAAATTACTCCACCTTATAAGTTACATAAAAAATGGTGTTTTATAAATTAAAATTCACACTATCATAGAAACAAGGTGTTACATGATTGGGGATTGAGGTTTTGCACATTAATAAAGGGTAGAAGTAGCTTAGATAGCAAATTATCTATTGAAAATGTAACCTATTTCAAATCTTAAAGGTGTGAGTCCAAAATAAGCATGAACAGAGAATGAACCATCAATAACTCATATTATAGTTTTTTATATAAGACATACATCCACGTTCCTAAAAATAAAATAAATAAACTAGATTCTAAATCCATGACATACATAATTTGGGGATATATCGAAGATTGAATTGTTTAGAAATAAATGGATGCAAAAATATAGAAAATATAAATAAGTAAGGATTTTATGTTTGATGAGAAATGTAAGAATATTCTAACCTTGACACACTTACCATATTTAAAAATCAGACCCATACATAATTCAAATGGTGATGAGATATTTGATGGTGATAGTGATAATAGTGAAGATCAATGAAACATTGCATTTTCAACACCCATAACAATAATTAAATATGTGTCTTAAATGTATATGAGAAAAATACAAGATGATAAAGAGGATGTAATCAAGCATCCTCCACTAGAGCAAGGACTAATAGTAAGGCTCAAGAAGAGGTTAATTTGGCCCTAAAGAGCATTCTTCTTGAACCGATTGAGCCATCTATGGTTCAGGAATCCTTAGAGTTCAAACCCTAGAATAATACCATGAATACATAATATAAATCATTAATGAAACATAATACATGAAATCTTATTGATATTCCAAAATGGAAGAAGCTAATAAATTATAGATGGGGTTTCCAAAAAATACGAAGAAAATGAATGTATAAACAAGCATAAGGCACAATTCAAAGAAAAGTGTATGCTTAGAAATAAGGCATTGATTAGAAGGATAATTTTGATTCCATGATTGAGATCAAGACTATTAGAATGATAATTTATCTATCTATATAATTTAGATGGAAAGTAGAAAAAATCAATGTGAAAAAGACTTTTATGAATGTAGATATAAAGGAATAAGTCCACATGACTCAAGGAAATGTTTTTATCATTCCCTGTAAATAGGTAAAAATGTTTAAAATGCTAAAACCATTGTATGATCTCAAATAAGTTCCCTGATCCTAGAATATAAAAATTGATAAACATCTCATTCAACATAGATTAGATAGGATTCCTTATAATCTAAATCTATAACTTATAAATAATGTGTGGTGGGGGTATTATTATTTTTGTTGTTCTTGTTGTTGTTGTTGTTGTTGTTGTTGTTGTTGTTGTTGTTTTTGTTGTTTTTGTTGTTGTTGTTGTTGTTTTTATTGTGATGTTGGTTACCTAATATTCACCGGTTGTTCAAAAAATTGATTGATACAACAATGAATGATCTCAACTAATCATTTGAGATGAAAGATCTCAGTCTATTGCATTATTTTCTTGGAATTAAATTACATAAAAATGAGCACCAAAATATTTGTGTCCCAAATGAAATACGGCAAGACAATTCTCAAGAAATTTCCTATAATGGATTTTAAACATATTTCTACACCTATGGAGACAAGTCATATAATTGTCTTGTATAAATCCATCACCACAAGTAAATACAACTCTCTATTATAAATTTATTGGAAGAGTAATTTACTTGGCATATGTTAGGCCTAACATAAATTATGTTATTAATTATCTCTCATGGTTTATGTAGGAACTACATATGTCTCATTGTAAAGCAATAAAGTGAATATATATATATATATATATATATATATATATATATATATATATAATGGGTACAATGGAATGTGGCCTAAAATACAAAAATATTGATCAATTATTCTTGACAAAATAATTAGACATAGATCATGCAATTAATATTGATGACATAAAATCCACTTTTGCGTATGGTTTTTTTTGTGGATGTGAACCTATATCATAAGGTTGGGGCAATAAAAAATTATTTTTTATATGTCTTCTTCCAAATCATAATATTCTACTATAGGAAGAGTTGTCTACAAACTGCTATAGCTATATCACACACTTAAAGGATTGGGAGTACCACAAAACTAACCTACGATCCTTTATTTTTTTACAATGAAGGTGTTATTAAACTTGTTCATAGAATAATGTTTCATGAATGCACAAAGAACATTGAGGTGCATGAACATTTCATTCATGAACATGTTTAGCAACATAACATCTAGCCCTTATTTTTTCCAATAAAAGAAAAATGCATGGATGACTTCACGAAGTCACTTCCATGGAATAAATTTGAGGGTTTCAAACAATCTATCTCTTGTTCACTTGATACCATGCTGAATTAAAATGGGAATGAAAGAATAAAATATGGTGATTAATTTAGCATAGTTTGATTCTACATGTGAGGTTGTTGTATAACACAACTCACAATGTGTTTAGGTTGATATTAATTAATATTTCATTAGTTACAATGATAATATTTTTACATTCCCATTTAATAGGAACATATATTTTAATACATATAGCTATGTGACCTTTGTTAAATAAATGAAAGATTAGATTCATTCAATAGTATGCTTCTTTTAGAGTATTCCAAGCATCCTTTGTTGTATTTTCATGTGCAATTATTGAAAATTGACTCTTGTCTAGATTATTTTGAATATGAAACAAATATTATGATTTATTCTTATTAGATTACTTCTTGGATAAGTTGGCATCATCTAAAATAGTGATACAATCAACTAGATCTTCATAGCCAATTTTTATAACCTCCTATTAGTATTTTTCCTATCAAAAGAGTATGATAAAAATTGGTGTACTTTATACAAACTATTTAAAATTTAATAATATTATTCATTCATTCATTCATTATTCAATTAATTTGAATCACAATAATTTGGAAGAGATTACATATGTATAGGTCAATGAGATTATACAAACTAGGATTAAAGACTAATCTCTTTCTATCATCCAATCACAATAATTTCTCATTCATCCCAATATAATCTGCAAACATAATATACTTGAGTTATCCTCAAAAGTTACAACTAACTATGAGTTGTTAATAAAAAATTATTTACATTTATTTATTTAAACACATATACATTAATATGAAATTACAACTACGCAACACTAACTTCATAACATTCCCTCCATTGTTTGAATGTGGGAGAAGGTGTACATATCCAAAAGAAATAACTCCTCTCTAAAAAAAATGCATAAACCAAGTAACACTTCATCTAATTATACATGTGAACCAAACTCCATTGAAGTTATCCATTATTGGAGTATTTTAGTGGCAAAATAAAATACAACCTATTTCCAAACCAAATGATAGAAATAAAAAACTGGGAGGAGAAGAATAAGAGTAATTCCATATGAGACCATCAAAGATAATATTTCATTAAACACATGGTGTGATTTCACCTTCTCCATTTACAATTGTCTATAAAGACTTTCCCACTTCCTCTTACATGACTCTTTGACTTCTTATTTTTGACACATTTATTTTCTATTTACCAATAATGTCAATTAAAGCAATTCTCTTACCTCTTTTAACACTCACCCAAACTAAAATAGGTGTCTCACCCCGAGATATATAAAGTCCCTAATAAATTAATTTTCTGCAATTTTGTGCCATTACAAATGCATTTGAGATAACTATCTACCTGCTAGGAGTAGCCTCTCTTTGAGCTCCCCTATTTTCCATATCCTCTACCCCTAGTTAATCTCACTCCTCTTTATTCTTGGGCCCTCTCATTCTATTTTCCACAATTCCTCAACAAGGGTAGCCTCTACTTGAGCTCCCCTCCATTCCTCATCTTCCATAACCTCTTTATTAACTATCAATTACAATCACAAATAACTTTCTTTCCGTTCCAACCTTAGACTATAAATTTTCCTTCATCCACCGGATAAAAGGAAAAAATAAAATATCCAAATATCAACCATGGTAGGTAATGGCTAGGTCCTCATTGTTGTTAGGTAACAGCTTTCCAAGTAGTTATTGAATGGTATGCTATCCAAAAGATTGATATATACTACAAAATTCAGGTAAAGCACACTGCAAACTGGCCATGCGATAGACCACAAATCAGAGAATATATAAAATACGGTGGAAATTGGACCGAATATCAGGCTGACACATTCCATAATGATAGATTCTACGTCCACAATGTGTTGAGAAACAACGTAATGCCTCCGATGCTAGGTAGTAGCTTACTAATTTTATGCATGCTACAATGCCCTAACTGTATGCTCTCTATCTTATCACCCACAGGCTACTCACAATAAGGTACTTTGATCCACATCAAATCCACTGTTGAGCATGTTCTTCTACCCACTCTACCATTTCCTCATAATGTCCTTTGCCAAACTAAAACTCTCGTCAATTAATAAGTATTGCATGTAGCTGTACCAGTTAGTATTTCAAATCTGTTGTATTGATCCCCTCGTTAGGTGAGAATAGTTCTATCTATTGAATCACAACCTCGTATTGATGTAATAGATCGCAAGCCGGATTTAATATTTTTCCGCTTCACAGTGTAATCTATTTCCTCAAAATGAGTTTGTTTAGCCTGCTCGATATAAGTGGAAAGTCCTTTGTCTTGATTTCTGATATGCAATCTTCTCCACAACCTCAAAACCACAGGTACGATGCATATATGATGGCAACAGAAATCTTTTGTGATCCATAATACTCCAATAGACCATGTTTCATTCACGAATTTTGTCTAAACACTTATTGTGCAATATCCACATTCCCAAGTTTTGCATACATGTCCATTAATGCATTTCATAGTAGAACATCAGGGACAATATAATTTTTAACTATCTGAGAATGTATCTTCGTATATGTTTTATAAAATCATTACATTTAAAAGCATCTGTCGCTACCCCAAAATATTTGTAGATTTTCTCATTGTCATTTTTTTAATCGTTGGTCTACCTATGAATAAGGTAGGTAGATGAATCATTACATCCACCCATATTGTTGGTTAATTTCTCTTGAGCCCCATTTCTACACTAGCTACAATCATACAAAAATCATGCAATTCATTTAATAATTGGTTAAAATTCAGTTAATCTTTTTTTAATAATAAATCCTTATAAAGGATGGAAATAACTTTAGTTTATATTTCGTGCAATTTGTTATTTAGATATGTTTACAATATTTTATTCATTTATTTGAAAAATATGTACACATGAAATTCAATAAATATAATATAATTAATATTTATTATTAATGAGAATTATTTATATAATTTGAAGAAGTAATTTTATTATGGCTATTCTATTATTTTTTTAATTTTTTCTGGTTATGAATACTACATATATTTGGTTATGAGATTTTAGTTTCTTTGTGGGTAGTGGTTTATTTTTATATATTTAAAAATATTTAATTGATATTAGAGCTTCATTTTTTTAGATGTTTTTTATTTCAGATTTTTCTAACAATTGGTGATGTCAAAATCTAATAATCTTCATATTCTAGAATTTAGTTTTAATGATTATGCTTATTGAAGCATTAAGATGATGGCTCTTTTGATAGGAAAAAAATTATGGGAGATTGTAGAAATTGGTTATCATGAACCAACTAATTGGGCCACTATCCCAACTTAAGCCAATAGAGTAGCTAAGAAGAACTCACAAGATTTATTTGAAATTTAAATAGCTCTAGACAAGAGCCTATTTAAAATAATTGCAGGTGAAAAGACGCCCAAAGATGCTTGGAAGACTCTATAAGAAGATTACCAAGGCAATGAGCAAGTCAAAGTGGTTCGATTGCAAACATTGAAGAGAGAGTTTGAGAACTTGATGATGCAAGAATCTGAATGTCTGAGTGATTCTATGTCAGAGTAAATGATGTAGTTAACAAGATGGCTACACTTGGAGAAATGTTGAATAAAGAGGTTGTTGTAAAATAGATGTTAAGGTCTCTAAGACCAAGGTGGGATCATGTTGCCATAATTATTGAAAAAAACAAAGATTTCACAACTCTTGAGTTTGATCCTCTGGTTGGCTCTCTTATGTCTCATGAAGAAAGACAAACAAACACATTAAGTAAAAGTGATCAGAAGGATTTTGCCTCGAAATTAAAGATCACAATGAATGAAGGTACCAGCGCTAGAAATATAAATAGTCATGTACAAGGCAAAGACAATTTCAAAAATAATCAAGGATAAGGTAAAGACATGAATTACAATTATTCAAGAGGATTCAATTATTCAAGATGATACAGAGGAAGAAGAGGTGGTTCGAATTTAAGAGGTAAAGATAAAGGTAGATTTGATAAAATAAATATTCAATGATATTAATGTCAATAGGGAATGAAAATAAAAGTGTTAATTATGCTAATGAGGATGGTGACACATCAAGAAATTTATTCATTTCATATAACAAAGTTAAAAATACTCATAATGAGATTTGATATTAAGATTCAAGCTGTTATAATCACATGTCCGGGAATAATGTGTTGTTTTCTATTATGGATAGAAATTTCAAAACCAATATCAAACTTTGTGATGATAAATCTTTGGAGGTTATAAGAAAAAAGAACTATGAAGGTGAATACAATAGAAGATATGAAAAGTATTAATGATTATTACTACACCCCAAATTTAAAACATAACTTTTAGAGTGTTGGGTAACTATGTGAAAAGTAGGGTTTGTTTTAGCAGTGAATCTTCATTAATCTATAATTTTTCTTTTTTTTTTAACTTAGCATTTAGTGATTTTTTTAGGGAGGCCGACACGATGGGATCACCTAAATTTTTGAGGTTAAAGTTAGTTTTGAGAAGAGATTCACCTACATTTGAATACAAATTTCTACATATAAATATAGTTCATCCGCACCTAAAAAGCCAATCCTAATGAATTTATCAGATATAGTCAAGTGGATGTCATCAAAAAATTAATTATGTGTAATGTAAACTTGAAGATACTAAGTAGGCACTCATAGGATGTCCATTGGTGGATGTCCACAACTTGTTGAAGGATGCTCGCATGTTGTTGATGGACACCCATAGGCACAAAGGAAATAGGGGGATGACCATAGTTTGATGGCATCTGGTAGCATATTACAGACACTGGTATATTATGATTATTTACCTACATATTGTAGATGCCTATCAGTATATTGTAGGCATCCGCTTGCATATTACATTTATAACGTATGTATTATGATAATTTGTTTTCATGTTGCAAGAATTTGCCTATATATAACGGTCATCTACCTGTGTTACAGGTATTCACTTGCATGTTGTGGGTATCTACCTCCATATTATGAATATCTATCTATATTTTACAAGTGTCTAGCCATGATATACTTGTGATCACCTGTAATAGGAAGGCAATTGTCTATGGATTATTGGTAGATGGCACAGTGAGGGCATCCACCTATGTATCACGGGCATTCACCTGCATGTTTTAGGAATCTACCTATGTATTGTAGGCATCTATCTATGTATTATGGGCATCCACTAACAATACACCTGTGACCTCCCATGATAAGTAGGTGGCCACCTATAGATTGTAGATGGATGACATATTGATGGTGTTCACTATATATAAACTATCGATAGATAGCTATGCTCTTTAAGTATCCACCAATGGTAGCATCTATGCATGTGAGATAATTATCCTATATACATGTCTTGGGAATCTCTCCCAAGGGAGAGGCACTATAAACATTAAGCTTGACATGTGATATTCACAAAAGAGCATTGTGAGCACATAGCGTTGTCGTTACCCACACTTCATATCTATGCAACGTATCACGTCGATATTCATCAACGTGATGTGGACATTTTTCTATGATGCAAGGGAAACCCCAATGCATGGTGTATGGTAAAAAAAAATTATTTAATCTATAATTATAATTAATTAGATTTATAATTAGTCTTCTTTCAAACCTTTAAATTTTATAGAAATTATTTAAAAATCATAATTTATAAAATAGAGTAACCAATAAATGTATAACCACTTTTTGCACTTTCCACATCCATCGACATGTAGCTAGTGTTCTTTTATATTGTATAGATGACCATCGATATTTAATTGGCATCCATCTACATACTTGCAATGTTTGTCTGTATAATTCACCTTATGGCATCACATGATTTATCTGTGCATCTATATGCCTTCTAAAATGATTCGTCACCATTGTGAATCTGATTCTCCTAGGAACCTCCACGTATTTTTTTATAGGGGCCCACTAAAATGAACCCTAGTGAAAAGAACTATAAGGTGGTTTTTGATGTTAATAAATACATTTTCTATGGTAATAATTAAGGAAATAAGATTGTTATAATAGTACTTATGTCTAAGAATAGGATATTCCCATTGAAGTTTGGATAGCATAGCAACAGCCTTAAAAATATGGAACATGAAGATAAAAGTTGTTTATGGCATCTTAAGTATGGACACTTGAATTTCAAAAGTTTGAAATTACTAACATCACAAGAATTAGTTTATGGTTTGCGAAAGGTTGAAAAGAATAAGGAAGCTTGTGAAGGTTGTGTTAAAGGCAAACATGCAAAAAAAAAATTTTGTAAATGTTGTACATGTAAGCATTATCATCCACTTCAATTGGTTCACTCAGATATTTTTGGTCCTATGCAAACAAAAAGTTTGGGTAAGTCATCATAGCTCATTACATTTATTGATGATTATTCAAGAATGTGTTGGGTTTATTTTTTTAAGGAAAAAAGTGAAGCATTCGATACATTTAAGATATTTAAAGCCCTTGTAGAGAATGAAAGTGGTTAAAGAATAAAGTGCATAAGGACTGACCATGGAGGTGAATTCTATTCAAATGACTTTATGAATTATTGTGATTTGAATACCATCAAAAGGCAACTCAAAACTACCTACACCCCTCAACAAAATTGTTTGACTGAAAAGAAGAATTGTACAATGGTTGAAATGGCAAGGATCATGTTACAAATAAAGGGATTGAACAATTATTTTTGGGGTGATGTAGTTATTGAAGAAGTATATATTCTCAATCAAAGTCCCACTAGTGCACTTGAAAAGATGACTCTATATGAAGCATGGTATGAAATGAAGCCTAATGGCAAATATTTAAAGTTTTTTGATTATTTAACTTATGTTTATGTAGTTGATCAGAAAAAGAAGAAATTAGATCCAAAGACTAAGTCTTGAATTTTTCTTGGGTATGGTGAACAAAGTAAATCCTAGAGGATTTATAATCCTATCACTAATAGAGTACTTGTGTCAAGAGATATTTTTTATGAAGGGGGAGTGTATGGTTATGATAAAAATAAAGGCAATATTGAGAAATCTAAATCTATTTTTATTTATGGTAATTATGATGATATTACTAATGAGTATCTGACAAGTACTTCAATGTTAAGTGCTACAAGTCCATTAAGGATCCCCTCATCTTGTGCATGTATTCTAAGCATAGCTCCAACTCTAATTCCTAGTTATTCAAAGAAGATAAAAAGTTTTAGTTAAATTTATCAGTGTACAAGAAGTCAAACACATGAAGAATGTCCAAGAGGTGAAATAGTAAATTATGTTTTAATTACACAAGTTAATTTTGAACCATCATGTTTTGAAGATGAATGTAATAATGATGTTTGGGTGCAAGAAATACAAGAAGAGATAGATCCTTTTCATAAGAATGATACTCAAGATCTTACAAAGCTTCCATATGATAAGAAAAATATTTGTACTAAATGGGTGTACAATACTAAGTACAACAGTGATGGAAGTGTTGAAAGACACAAGGTAAGGTTTGTTATTAAGGGCTTCACATAGAGGTATGAGATAGATTATGAAGATACATTTGCACTAGTTGTAAGACAAGAAAATATTAGAATGATGAATTTACTTACATCTCAAAAGAAATTAAGCATACGTCACATGGATGTGAAAATTTCTTTTTTGAATGGCTACTTAGAAGTCTATGTAGAATAGCCACAAGGTTTTGAAGTACAAGTTAAATAATGTCAACTCTACAAGTTGAATAAGGATTTGTATGACCTCAAACAAGTACCTAGAGCATGGTATGCAAGGATTGATGGATTTTCTTTTTAGAATGTATTTAAAAGAAGTAAAAGTGAGCCTACTCTTTACTACAAGCAAGAAGGTAATGATATACTTATTATAAGTTTGTATATTGATGATTTGTTGTATATGGATAACAAATCTAAGATGAAAGATGAATTCAAAATTTCAATGATGAATGAATTTGAAATGAAATATTTAAGTCCCATAAAATACTTTTTAGGGATGGAGTTTCATTAAAGTAAAGATGATATCTTCATTTGTCAAACAAATTATGCAAATGATATGTCAAACAAATTTAATATGGTTGATTATAAATCAGTCTCCATGCGAAATGCTCATGGAGTTATGGTATTTAGAGAAGATGGTGCTGAAAGAGTTAATGAGATAACTTACCTAATTATTGTTGGAAGCTTAATGTTTCTAACTCACACAAGACCATATATTACTTATTCAATTTATCTTGTATCAAGATATATGTCTGAGCCATCCAAAATTCATATGAAGGCAGCCAAGAGAATTTTGAGCTATGTAAAAGTTACTATTGGTTTTGGTATTCATTATTATGCTACTAAAAATATTGAACTTTTTGGTTTTAGTGATTCTGATTAGAGTGGTAGTTTGGATGACCAAAAATAAACATTTGGAAATTGTTTTTTAGTTGGTTCTAGTTTGGTTACATGGATTTCAAAGAAGCAAAGCTTAGTTTCTCTTTCATGTATAGAAAGAAAATATATTGTAGTTACTTTAGTAGGTACACAAGCATTATGACTTTAGAAGGTTCTAGAAGAAATTCAGGAGAAACAAATTCAGCTTACAGTGATTTTTTGTGATAATGTTAGTGCTATCAAATTAGCCAAGAATCTAGTGTGTCACAACATGTCAAAGCATTTTGATTTGATGTATCATTTTATTGCAGATTTATTTCAGAATAAAGATATAGAATTGAAGTATATAAACACACAGGAACCTGTTACATATATCTTTATTAAGGTTGTTGCAGAAGTTCAAATTTTGAAACTACAAGATAAAATTGTTAGTTCACTCAACATCAAGGGGAGAATATTGGTTAATTGTTGTTGAGTCCCAGCACTACAACAGCTTCAATCATTCAAATATCATGCAATTAATTTAATAATTAGTTGATCTTTTTTTATAATAAAAAACCCTTACAAATGGTCGAAATAACTTTAGTTTAAATTTTTTGCAAGTTGTTATTTAGATAGATTTAGAATGTTTTATTTATTTATTAGAAAAGCATGTTCACATGCAATTTAATAAATACATTGTAATTGATCTTTATTATTAATGAGACTTATTCAAATAATTTGAAAAAATAATTTTATTTTGTCTATTCTATATTTCTTTTGATTTCTTCTATTTATGAATATTGCATATATCTGATTGTGAGTTTGTGGTTTCTTTCTGTGCAGTGGTTTATTTTTATTTATTTAAAAATATTCACATATTTCCACACCTGTAGCTCAATACAAATAAAACATCGTTGTCTTGTTAGTTACGGATTGGGCTTCTTATTCTCCTAATGATAAGCTAGATCATTTAACTTCTTTACCAGAGTTGAATGCCTTAAATTCCCTGAACTCTTATTTCTTTCATCACAAAAAACTTTGGAATTGGTTAGGATATGCAATGAGTTATATACTATCATTGGCAAGGATGTACCAATACCAATTCCCATAGCAAGTGTTGTATATAAAAGGGTTCCTTTAAACTGAATGACCTGGGTTTGACTTGCGAACAACCACACCATTGTTGGATTAGTTTAGTTGTAGAATAGAATACAACGTATTCACAAACCAAATGACAAAAATAATAAACCAGTAGGAGAAGAGTAAGAATAATTTTGTATGAGACCATGAAAAATAATTTTTCTGATTTCACATTGTAGATACAATTGCCTAATTGCTTAAAAAAGTACATTCGATTTTCTCTTCTTACAAGACTCTAACTACTTCTTTTTGACACAAATATTTACTTTCTATTTACCGATAATGTCAACGAATGAAATTTCCTTGCCCTTACTAACACCCATCCCTGAATTCTTTCCTAAACTGAGCTAATTTTTTTGAGGTTTCCTAGTTTCGAATTTTGAATCTATCCTCGATTCTTAGAGCTCTCCAAATTTTTAGTTTATTTCGAAATGTTCTCCACCCTTAAAAATTGATATTCTCTGGAACATGTCTCTTTCCCAAATTTCAAAGCGTAGGTTTTATTCAAAGTAACAACACACTATAGAAAATAGAAATATTGAAATCATTATATAACAGAAACTAAACACACAAGCCGCCAAATCTGTTATGTGGCCTTGTCACTAATCATTCATGAGATGTAAAAGTCCTCATCCTTCGGTTTGCTTCATCGTCGTATTTATGTATTTGTACGTAGTAAATGTGATTATGAAGCTCATTTAATGTTTTCTTTAATTACAACAATCACCCTGTACCCACCACTCTTCTCCTCCACCCACGCATAACATTAAAACATTTAACATAAAAATACCAATTTCAACTGAAAATATATCCTTTACAAATATATAATTATTTGATATTAACTCTTTTAACATATTAAAATAACATATTAGACAGACTCATTAATAATGGAACAACTATAGAGGCTAAAGACTAATGTTTACTAGATTTGACGATTCAAACTTTGTACTAAAGAACTAAATAATCTTTTCATAGACATTTTCTTTTTTATTTCAAGGCTTATTAAACAAAACTAACAACTCATCAATCCTAACCAATTATAAAAACTTAATACACCACAAACAAAACAAAGTATGAAAACCTAAGACACAATTACTATATAAAATGTCTCCTGGGAAATTGAAGATGGCTCGGTATCCGATGCACACAGGAAGAATGCAGTGTGCAGCTACACCAAATCAAGAACAAGATTGTTATTGTTAGTGAAGCGATGCCATGTCTCTTGTGGAAAACCTTGGTGAGTTACATGGCTCTGTTGAGATGGTGGATTCCTGATCGAGACAGGCAGGCATGTACGACGATTCAAATATATAAATGCGCAGTCAACAATGGCTATTGTGTCATTGGTCATAAAATAAATCCAGCATGCCCAGGACAGTGAACATGCTAATGAACCCCCAAAACACGTATAACCGTAAAAATACTCCTCGGAACAACCATCTAACCCATGCTGGTCAATGATGTGGATTAGCTCGACTTCTGTTCTTGGACAAGGTGGGAAGATCACATGAAGTTAACAAGTTTTTGAAACCCAAATATCGTAATTGTCAACGAGGATCACTCAATCTGATGGATTATAATGAGCAGGCAAGCATACCACACAAAGTTAAACAGAATCAGTGGGAAAATAATGAGATCCATGGATGGACAATCACCATAAATTTCAGTTGTCATCTGCACGTCCAGGTCTATACCAAGTGGGTCATCCTTCTGAAACTTTGCAAATATTGAAAGGGAATCACAATTCACAGGTAGCTCACATACCAGTTGAAATAATTTAAATGATGTACAGGCAGTTGAAAGATTGAACCCACAGAAAAAACAGAGCAAGAAGACAAATGCAAAATCTCCAAATTTTTATTAATATTCTGCCAACGAACGTTATAGATTCTTGACGTCTATGCCAGCAGAGGTGCACTGATGTCATTCATCACATTCATTTTTGTACAAGCAAAATAGCAGAACTTGGCTGCTCTCTAATATATTTTCCTCTCTCAAAGCATAACAAAAAAACAGAGTATATATTATAATGTTTTTACAAAAAACAGGAAAATAGGTAGCTTCGACTAGAAGCATCTAGATGAAGCGAGAGGGAGAGAAGAAAACATTAAATGTGGTGGCTGGAGCTGGTGAGAATTCGCTTGAGAAAATGCTGTCAATAAGTTTGACATGGCAGGGAAGATTAAACGTTTTGCTGCTGAGTTGGAAGTCCACGTATGCCAACACTCCCCCTTAATCTTCACTGCCATGTATGTCTGCTATTCCAATTCCTTTCCGAAGATGCTCAAACATGTTGTTTGAAAGTGGCTTGGTAACGATGTCTGTTAATTTCTATTCAGACCTACAAAATTCAAGATATATATCACCAATTTTCACCAATTCACGAATAAAATGATATCTTGTGTCAATATGCTTGTTGCGTTTGTGGAAAACATGGTTTTTGGATGATGCTATCGCTGAATTGTAATCACAAAATAGTTTTGTAGCTTCTTCTTGCATGTGCCTCAAATCTGAAAGTAGTCTTCTCATCCAAACTGCTTGCCACGCTACTGATGTGGCTGTGACATATTCCACTTCAGCTGATGAAAATGTCACAATTGGTTGTTTCTTTGATGCCCAAGAGATAGCACCCGATCCAAGATGAAAAACATACCCTGAAGTGCTCTTTCTATCATCCATACTACTTCCCCAATCGCTATCCATGTAACCAATTATCTTGTAGTCATCTGAAGATGTATACAAAATCACAAAGTTCTTTGTTCCAGCTATATACCTTAAAGCTCTTTTTCTAGCTTTCCAATGTGATTGCTTTGGTTTGTCCATGAATCTAGAAATGAGACTAACCCAATACATGCTATCCGATATGGTGGCAGTTAGCTACATGAGGCTGCCAACTAATCTTTTGAATAAAGTTGCATCAACACCAGGGCTTTTGTCATCCTTGCTAAGTTTTAAACCCAATGCAAATAGTGTAGGCGATGGGTTCACTTTTGTCATCTTGAATCTCTTCAACAAATCACTAGCATATTTACATTGAAATATTAAAACGCCTTGATCAGTTTAACTTACCTCTATCACAAGAAAATATCTCATAAGCCCCAAATCAGTGATATCAAATTTACATTCCATCACTGCCTTGAAGGAGTTAATTGACATGTTACATGTGAATATCAAATCATCTACATACAAATAACCGATTAAGATTTGCACTTGATTATTTACTTTCACATACAAAGTAGGTTCATTTCCACATCTATTAAACCCATTTTTCATGAAATAACAATCTACTCTATTGTACCAAGCTCTAGGAGCTTGCTTCAAACCATATAATGTATTTTCCAACTTATAAATCTTATGCTCTTCTCCTTGAATTTCATATCCAGGTGGTTGATTTAAATACACTTCTTCCAAAATGCCATTTAAGAAAGCTAATTTTACATCCATTTGACAAACTTTCCAATTATTTTGAGATGCTATATATAAGACCATTCTAATGGTATCCAATCTTGCCATAGGTGTGAATGTTTCATTATAGTCTATACCAGGTTGTTGTGTGAATCCTTTATCTACTAGTCTTGCCTTATGTTTCTTTACTTTTTCATCAGCATTATACTTTGTCTTGTAAACCCACTTAACTCCAATCACATCCTTGCCTTTAGTAAGATCTACTAGATCCCAAGTTTGATTCTTTTCAATTGATTGAATTTTCTTGTCCATGACCGCAATCGATTTTTCCTCTTTAATTGCTTCTTCAAAATAAATTGGATCAGCTTGTGTTAAGAATGCAAAATTAAAACATAAATCAACATTTTCAGCCTCTTATATTTCATCATAAATCTCGCTTAGACTACATGTCTTTTTTGATGTGTTTATAGACCTTAATTTTAATGATGCAAGTGTTGGATTAGAAGACTCACTATTGTCATTACTAATTGGAGTAGATGGATTTGGAGTGTTAGGTGCCTTAGAAGGCATTGTAGGAATGTTTACTTCTGGAACTTGAGGAACATTTGCTTGTGTATCATCCTTTACCATCTCATTTTCATGTGGTATGTCTGTTGCAATTGTATTTTTTTTATCAATGCTTCCATCCCAAGCTTCTTTTTCAAAAAATTCTACATCACGACTGATTATTACATTATTTATGATTGGATTTTATAACTTGTATGCCTTGGATTGTTCACTATATCTCATAAATATGCACTTCTCTCCTCTATCATCTAGTTTCTTTCTCAACTCTTGAGCTATCAATGAGTATGCCACACATCCAAAAACTCTCAAATGTGCAATATTATGCTTCCTTTTGCTCCAAGCCTCTTCTAATATTGTATTTATAATTGCTTTTGTTAGACATATATTTAATATGTATACCAAAGATGCAACCACTTTGACCCAATACTCATTTGGTAGGTGTTTGGATTTTATCATACTTCATGTCATTTCCATGATTGTCCTATTCTTTCTCTCAGCTACTCCATTTGTTGAGGAGTATACCTTATTGTAGATTGTTTCCTTACGCCATTTGCTTTGAAAAAAATTAGAAAGTTATTTCATATGTACTCACCACCTCTATCAGTTCTCAATATTTTGATATAATCTCCACATTCTTTTTTCAAATTTTGCTTTGCACTCTTCAAAAATGTCAAACACATCTGATTTGTATATCAAGAAATAAACTCGAATTTTCTTTCTGAAGTCATCAATAAATGTCAAGAAATAAAGACTTCCAGTTATGGATGGTGTTTGCATCTATCCACAAAGATCTAAATGGACTATCTCAAGTGGTTGCCTTGCTCTATAGGATTTCCCAAGTTGTCATTTATGCCTATGTTTCTTTGCAAGTATGCAACTCTCATATTTTGTCTTAAGTGGCTCTATTTATGAAAATCCATACACCATTATTTTCCTACATAAAAGATGTAATCTTTTGAAGTTCAAATGTCTAAATCTCAAATGCCATAGCCAAGATTCATTTTTATATGAAACTTTGAATTCTAATTCAGCAACCTTTTGTAATCCTTGAAGTTCTGAGAATAGTTCACTTTGGATTCTAAGAGGAAACATCCTATTTTTTGTCATTTCAAGTTTTGCAATTAGCCTATTGCTTGGTTTCTTATCTAAAATTACACATTCACCATTTTCAAAGTATATTTTATAGCCTTTTTGCATTAATTGCCCAATACTTATAAAATTGTATTGCAAACTTGGGACAAAGTATACATCAATGATATGCTTCTTTTCTCCTTGTTTAGTTCTTATGTTAATTGACCATTTTATTATTACTGATACTGGGTGATCATTTCCCAATTTTACCTCTGATTTTATGGATTCATCCATTGTTGCAAACATCTTGTTACTCCCACTCATGTGATTTCTACATCCACTATTTAGAAATAATACATCCTTAGAACTCTCTTATGCTACATTGCATGTTATCAACATGGTGTTTTGTTCACTAGTGTTGGGTTGATTTTCATTTGTAAAGTTTACTTTTTATTTATTCATATCACATAACCTTTTTCTACATTTAGATGCGAGATGACCAAATCTTTTACAATAATGACATTGGATATTAGATTTATCATACCTTTCACCTTGATGCTAGCTATGAAAATCACTACTTCTTCTACCTCTTGATGATGTATGTGGGCTTGATGTAGGTTTTCTTTCAAATTGATGAGAATATCTTCTTCCTCTTCATGAAAAATGTCCTCTTTGTCTGATGTAATTTGTTCTCCCTCTTGGTCTACCAAATGAAAGCTGAGTTTTGAATGCATTCTCCAATGACGATGCCCCTGATCAATTTAATCTTTTCTCATTTGACAATAATAACCCCATTAACTCATCAACTTAACTATGATAAATCCTTGGATTCTTCAATTACCACTATAACTAAGTCAAGTTTTGAAGGCAAACTTTTAAGTATTTTCTCTACAATCTTCTAGTCTTCTAAACATTCACCATGAGTTCTAATTTGATTCACAATGCCCATTACATATGTAGAAAACAAATCTATATTTTCCAACTCTTTCATATGAAGATTTTCAAAATCTCTCCTTAGTATTTACAATTTGGTAGTTTTTACCTTGATGGTGCCTTGATATATAGTTTACAAACTTTCACTTACCTATTTGGACCTTGTAGCAGATGCAACTCTTGAAACATTGACTCCTTCATAGCTTGTTGGATAAAAAATTATGCTTTGGCATCCTTTTTCTTGTTTTATTTCAGTAAATCCATCTCTATTTGTCACAAAGCTTGAAAACCCTATTGATTTGCTATCTTAGGGAATCCATTTTCCACTAAACTCCGCACATCTTGTGAGTAGAATAAAGTCTTCATTTTAATGCTCCAAAAATAATAATTTTTGTCATTAAAAATTGGTATGTATGGTTGAGTGATGTTGCCTCCTACTCTTACCATGGTTGCTTAAACCAAACAATCCGCTTCTTTTGCTTTTAACTGTGACTTTATCCTTTTTTTTTAATTTCTGCCTTTTGAAAAACTTGATCTCTTTTTCGTAGGAGATTCTTTGTTCTGAAAACAAACTCTTTGAAAATTTTGAGCTCCTCAAAAAATTTATTGTGCTTTGATACCAGTTTGAAAGAAAATCGTAACTCAAAGGTAGCTCACATACCAGTTGAAATAAATGAAATGCTCTACAGGTAGTTGAAAGATTGAACCCACATAAAAAACATAGCAAGAAGACAAATGCAAAATGTCCAAATTTTTATTAATATTATGCCAACGAACATTATAGATTCTTGATGTCTATGCCAGTAGAGGTGCGTTGATGTCATTCATCACATTCATTTTTATTGAAGCAAAACAACAAAGCTTCGTGGTTGTCTCATATATTTTCCTCTCTCACAACATACCAAAAAAATAGAGTATATATTATAATGTTTTTAAAAAAAAGAGCATAATAGATAGCTTCAAATAGAATCATCTAGATGAAGTGAGAGAGAGAAAAGAAAACATTAAATGTGGTAGCAGGAGCTGGTGAGAATTCACTGGAGAAAAGGTTGTCAATAAGTTTGACATGGCAGGGAAGATTAAACATTTTGTTGCTGAGTTGGAATTCCACGTACGCCAATAAATATTACATAGAAAACTCAACACAATTTTCAAATAACTGCTTCCCTTTATTTTTTTGCTATATCCAACATGTGACAATGGACAATATATGTGGATAGACTCAAATCATTCATGAAATAAATAAGTGGTATAGTCCTGGGCATGAAACATATAATAATTACTGAACTAAGCTTTGATTTCAACTAATGACATCTGAACTATCATAGGAAAATTTCAAGATGTGGAGATAAGTGGACAACTTATAATAGAACGGATATGCATTTGATCGCAACAAGCATATAATTATTCTTGTGCGCTCGAAGCTGACTCAAGAGTCTATGGTAGAATGAACAAGCACATGTACAAAATTAATTAATATTTACATTGGGATATCTTCTTCAAAACCAATGCCACCTCCTATATAGGAACAACATCAGCTCTAACTTCTGACTTCTCAGATCTCTTCTAATGAATTTCTCACATGCTCAAGGAAAATTTATAAAATAGAATTTCCCAATTAAAACTAAAGCATCTTGCTTAGGAACATAAGTCACTTTGATATGATTGATAAATATTTGTCAAGATTATGTATTGAGAAAACTATAATTACTCATAGCTGGGCATTTATTGTCCCAATATTTTGTTTGCCTTTTCTTGTTATGTATCGTCGTCTAAGCGGACCTGCATTAATGTTCTTTTTGGTTGTTTTTATTTTGATGTTATCTTGAACTTGTGTGAGTTGTAGATACATATTAATTTACTACTTTTAACTTTTGTCTTGAGCCTAGTGTAGCCTAGCAAGAGAAGAGAGGACTCATTTTGTTTTGATTGCACTGGATTAGAAAGAGATAGAATAGTCCAGCTCAAGCCTGGAACATATAAAAAGGTGTAGAAATTCCAGAACTGAGAATTATTCAGTAATATAATGTTTTATGTGTAGTTGTAGCTGTTGTCTATTATTCATGATTATATACATATATTTGAAGCTAATTTATGTGCATATCTGATTTCATAAACAAATCTAGATGTTTTTTTTCTATTGTTATAAATTTTCTGGGTTGTTATGTTTATGCTTTGTTTTATCTATGTAAATTAAATACTCTATTTTTAAATCATTAAGTTTGTATTTATCTCCTTTGCTCCTTTCTTAAAAACTTCATCTGGTATCATAGCTAAAGGAACCTCTGCCGTTCTTTTTTTTTTTTTTTCCATATCTTGAAAGCCATTAATGGTTTCCACGTCTAGTGCATCCCTGTTCAATTTGCAAACCCCTATTTTTAAATAAAATAATTATGAGTATTGGTCTTTAAATATGAAAGCATTTCTTCATTCTCAAGACATGTGGGAGATAGTTGAAAATGATTATGTGGAACTAACAGACCAGAAAACATATTACTCCCTTACACAAGCTGAGAAATATGCTTTGAAAGAATAGAGGAAGAATGATGGCAAAACTTAATTTTACATCCATAAATCAATGCATGAGATCATAATCCTAAGACTAGCAACAACAAATCAAGCCAAAGAGGCATGGGATACACTTAAAATTACTTACCAAGGTATGGACAATGTAAACACTACTAAATTACAACTACATAGAAGTGATTTAAAAAATTTATCAATGAGAAACTCAGATTTCATAGAATATTTCATTACCAATGTTGTTTGTCTAATTAATCAAATCAAATCACATGAATAGGTCATATAGGATAGGAATATTGTTGAGAAGGTGTTTATAATGCTCCCTTATAAATTTGATGCTCTAGTTGTGGCTTTGGAGGGAACCGAAGACTTGAGTCATTTTACTATTGATGAGCTTCATGCCTCTCATCAATCATGAATATAGACTAAATAAGTGAAACTACCCCTTGGAGAATGCATTTTCATCTCAATCATCTATAATCCATGAAGGACGTATGCAAAAAATCAGTCCTAGAGGTAGAGGGAGATGTTTCCCTAGAGGTGGACATAGAATTAGTCCTATAAATGTTAGTGGCAGAGTTTAAAATTAGAATTTTAGTCACCCAAGTGGCCAAAGGTTTGAAAAAACACATATTCAATGTCATTATTGTGATAATTTTTGGCATTATACTCATGAATTTAAAAAGTATAGTATGACCAGCATAAGCAAGGTCAAAATCAGTCAAGTAACACTACCACAAGCACTATGTTTATTGCATGCACCGGATTGTTGAAGTAATTCCTACAAACTCCCTAATTGAGTACAATATTTTTCACGAATTCTTATGTGACATATGGTATTTGGATTCTAATTCTAGTAATCACATGATAGGTAATGTAGATTTGTTTTATATCATGGATAAATTAATTTAAACTGATGTCACACTTGGTAACAACAAGGTCACTATTTTGGGTAAAGGTATAGTTAATATTCTAACCAAAAATAGGGAGTAGAAATTTATGCAAGATGTGTATTATGTTATTGGTCTAAAACATAAATTATTGAGTATTGGTTAGTTGGTACAAAAAGGATATAGAGTGCATATGGAAAACAAAGAGTGTGTAATTTTTGACAGGTTTCCAATCAATGAAATAATTGCCAAGGTGCAAATGACTAACAACCAGATGTTTCCTTGAAGATAAGGTCAGATATTACGATAAAAATAGCCCAAATTGTTTATAACACAAATAATGTAAATTTTGGAGATACCTTTAAGGTAGAAAATATAAAATTATGAGTTGAAATGAATTCTACAGATTTAATAAATTCTCGAGCAAGCTAATTTGGCTTTAGAGAAGTAAAAGGTAGTGGTGGAGAAATTCAAACAACATTTCAGTCAATTGTAAAGGATTAATCTTGGTTGTGGAATTTTAAATTTGTGATTTTAAACAATAGAAGGTTGAAACTACTACATATGAAGAACATGGTGAAAGGTTTGCCAATAACTAAGAAACCAAAAAAAGTTTCTGAAGGTTGTATCTTGGGCGAACAACATAGAGAGTCTTTCTTGGTTGGAAAATCGATAAGATCAAGATTACCACTTAAGATAGTTTATTTAGATATTTGTGGATAAATGCAGACACCATCTATAAGAGGTTGCACTTGTTTTCTTACTTGTATTGATGAATTTACAAGGAAAATTGGGTTTACTTTTTAAAACACAAGTGTGATGCATATGTTTATTTTCATAAGTTTAAGGCACTTGTGGAAAAGCAATGTGGCTAATACATAAAGGTTTTAGGATGGATAAATGTGGAAAATATATTTCAAATGATTTTCTCAATTTTTGTAGACTGCATGGCATACACAAGCAATTTACAGCAAGATATACACCTCAACAAATAGTGTGGTGGAGAGGAAAAAATGAACCATTATGAAGATGGCATGAGTATGTTGGTAACCCATCATTTACCTAATGAATATTGGCCTAAGGTAGTGGTAACTATTGTTTATATCATGAGTAGGTTCCCAATAAAGAGTTTGAAGAACAAAGTCCCTCAAGAGGCTTGGATGGGTACAAAACCTAGTGTTTCTCATTTTAAGGTATTTGGCTATGTTTCATATGCACATATTCTGGATGAGTTGAGGAAGGAGTTAGAAAATAAATGATAAATATTTATATTTGTTGTTTATTCAAAGGATAAAAAGGCATATAAGTTGTTTAATCCTATCACTAGGAAGATTATAATCAATCATGATGTTTAGTTTATGGAGGATGAAGCAAGTGATGTAAGTATCAAGAGGACTTTAAATACTACAGTTGTTTTTCCTCATGATGATATGGTGGATGAAGTGTTTCCATCATCAAGTACAAATCAAACAGTAACTCCTTTCAATCTTGGGATAGCACCACAAATTGGAGCTCAAGCTACATCTCCATTCATGTCAAAGGCATCTTCAAGGTCATTTCCCACACAAAGAGTTCATCAAACTCCACAGGCAACCAAAATACCATCTATATTAGCTAGCATCCTTAGAGCAACTCTAACTAGCACCTCATGTAGTTCTACATATTTGGATCCAACTCTAGCAAGCATGTTACCACAAAAATAAGGAGTTTGAGTGAGTTATATAATGTTGATACAACAGATTCATTTTAGGTTTATGATTTATTTTCTCATGTAGATGATCCATTAACATTTGAAGAGGTTGTGACTGATGATACATGGGTACATTCCATGGATGAAAAGACTGATTTCATTGAGAAGAACCAAACATGGGAGTTGGTTGAATTGCCTAAAGGTAAGGATGTAATAAGTGTAAAGTGAATATATAAGACCAAATAAGATGCTGATGGAAAAGTGAAAAATCATAAATCAAGGCTAGTTTGAAGGGGATTCACATAATAACTCAGAATATATTTCAATCAAACTTTTGCTCGTGTTGTAGGCTTGGAAATAGTTAGGGCCATATTACTATTACTGCTCACAACAAGTGGCATGTGTACCAAACGGATGTCAAGTAAGAATTTTTAAATGGTTATCTAGTGGACGAAGTGTATGTGGAATAACCACAAGGTTATGAGATATCAGTCCATGAAAATAAGGTATATTTGTTGAATAAGGTACTTTATGGATAAAAGTAATCTCCTAGAGCTTAGCACAGTCACATTGACTCCTATCTCATTCAAAATGGATTCTAAATAAGTGGTTGTGAGTCAACCTTGTACATAAAAGTCAAAAATAAAGGTAACATTACTATTATTTAATTGTATGCAGATGATCTAATCTTTACTGATGATCTTAGCATAGATGATTTCAAAATAACAATGAAGAGTGAATTTGAAGTGACTGACTTATGCCTTATGAGATATTTTTTGGTATTAAAGTCCATAAATCCAATACTGGTATATCTATTTCTAAATCCAAATTTGCAAATGAAATATTGAAGAAATTCAATATGCTAAAGTGCAAGGCAGCCCCAACACTGGTCATGATGGGATTGAAGCTAAGCAAGGAGGATGATGGACCATGTGTGGATCCTACATTGTTCAAGAGGCTAGTTGGAATCCTTATGTATTTGACAGCCACAAGGCTTGATATTATGTATGGTGTAAGCCTAATTTCATGGTTAATGGAGTCTCCAAAATAATCTCATTGGCAAGCCGGTAAGAGAATACTAAGGTATGTGAGTGGTACAAAGGACTTTGGCATATTGTATTCCACTTCAGTTGATTTTATTCTTATTAGCTACATAGACAGTGATTTTGGGGTAGCATAGATAATTTTTACTTTAATATAGGTTTTGTATCATGGGCTTCAAAGAAACAGCCCATTGTGAGTCTTTCTTTAGCTAAATCTAAGTATGTGGTAGCCACTAGTATAGTTTGTCAAGTTGTTTGGATGCGGAGTATGTTGAAATAATTAATGCATCATCAAAAATAAGTCATTAAAATATTTTTTGATAATATCTTAGAGATTTCATTGTCCAGAAATCATGATTTTCATAAGATATCTAATCATATTGATACTAGGTATCATTCTGTTAGAGAGCTTGTCAAAAACAAAGAAATTTGCCTAGATTTTTATAGGTCTAAAGATATGTTTGATGATATATTTACAATATCATTGGTGATGGATACATTTTAGTATTTATGGAGGTGTTTTGGAGATTTTTATCATGAAAATATATAAAGCTATTGAGAATTTTGATGCCAATAGTTCATAATTAAGGCATAGTATTGGAAAAACTATAATTACTCATAGTTGGGCATTTATTATCTAAATATTTTGTTTATCTCTTCTTTTTATGTATCACCATCTAAGAGGACTTGAATTAATGTTCTTTTTTTGGTTATTTTTATTTTGATGTTATCCTTAACTTATGTGAGCTATAACTACATATTAATTTTACTACTTTTAACTTTTGTCTTGAGCCCAATGCAGCCTACAAAGAAAATAGAGGATTCATTATTAGAAAGAAAGAGAATAGTCCAGCTCAATCCTAGATCATATAGAAAGGTGTAGAAATTCTATAACAGAGGGTTATTTACTAATGTATAGTTTTATTTGAAGTTTTAGCTACTATCTATTGTTGATAGATATATTCATATAGTTGAAGCTAATTTATGTGTATATCTAGTTTCATAAACGGCTGCAGTTATTCCTTTTTTCTTTCTCTAAATTTTTTGGGTTGTTATGTTTATGTTTTATGTAGACACCATAAATTTTCATATTGTAATTTTGAATGTTAACAAATCCCTTGGACCTAAGTAGGACCCTCTTGGGATCAATCTACACCAATCTAGCCTAACCAAGGTCACTCACAGTTAGTTTTATAAACTAACTCAACCTAGCCTCTAGAACCTTTCCCTTTAGGGACCTAGCCATCGACCATCAAAGTAACCATTGATGGTCACCCTTGGGCGACCCTAACTATTGATGGTTAGGGTAGACCTCCTCAACCAAAAACATGCAATCATCCACTGACCTTTTCTAAATATAACTTGTCCAATTCTTATTATGATCTTTTGCATGGACAAATTATATTTAGATGGCCTAGTTACACCTTGAATTCCACCTCTTTCTTATTCCTATAAGAAGAGAGGATTCTAGAAGATAAATCCATATGCAATAATTATCAAGAGTTCATAGATTCAAGAGTTTTCTTTTGTAGGTCAATTACTGATATCAATGTTATCAAGCATCATTAGCAATCTTATGGAGATTTGACTCATCATCGTCTCTTAATCAAGTTTTTGAGTACCATTTTTTTGTTAGAATCAACCTAGATTCCACTAATAATCCAATTACTTCAGCCACTCACCCAATCAACTTTTGTTCTTTTTTATCTACAGGAATTCCTCCCAAGCCAAAGAAGAGATCTTCACAATCTTTTGATTCAATCTATACACAAAAAATAGGTTTTTCAACCATACTCGTATCAATTTTATTTTGTCTCTTTCTTAGAACTTAAAGCAAAAATTTACATGAAACATTTTGGACACACAGTGGAACCTAGTGTCTTTACTCGCATTTCTTCTTTGCATTTGTATGTTCTTCTTTCTATATGTGCTCATAATTGAAACTAAAAATTATTTTGGGATTAAAATCAACTACATCCATTACATGCTTTTAACATTAGTTCACTTTGAATTAAATCACATTAATCTTATCATAGCACCACTTTGTTGCACACACTAGCTAATACACTTTCATCAATCAAACATCGCAATAATTTGAGACAAAGCCCGACTGGGATTTCATCACCTAGTGGTCACCTTATCCTTTCCTAGTAATCTTACTTGGAGGTTGTTCCTAACAAAATAACTAACTCATCTCTTCAGTTGAGTATAAACTCTAGATATCAATATATATTTGCTAAGTAACTGACACCCTTATCGTTGTGGTGTGTGAAGTGAGGGGGTATGCCCCATTACAAAGCTACATATTGATTCCAATAAATATTTTTTTGACCACCTCAAAAACATGAAAACAAACACAGACTACTTCTATAATACTTGATCTATAAGCCAATTTCTATAACACATTCTCATAAACTAAATCATAAGCTAAAAGTGAGATTAAAACTAACCTCTAGACTTAAAATATGTTATAGTGTGTGTCTTGATTTTCTTGATCATTTTATTTTCTGATAATTATTTAAGTGGTGACTCTATTCTTGTATTCTCTCTGCCTCTCTTACATGGTTATCACTCGCCAGTAATGAAGAAACCTAGTGGAGCATCACCTGTCATTAGACAAACTAACCTCTTCTACTTGCCCATCTATGGAGTACATCTCCAAAGAAAAAGACTCACCCCATCCTTTGGGAATCCCTAATTTTAATCAAGTATTCTCTTAAAGATACATATACTTTACCACTTTTTTGCACAATAACCTAGTTGCCCTTCAGCACTGACTTAACACCTCCCCTCACCATACCTCAATTTCAACTCCATTTCTAGATCCTCCCTATGGTATGCCATATCACCTTATGGGGGATATTTTTATTACCATGGTCACTACCCAACCTTTGACTACCAAGCCATATTCATTTACTAACCCTTTTGACACCACAACTGAAAACCAATAAATCCAACCAATCATTACCCTTACACCTTCCACCCCAACCAATGACTCCTCCACCTTAGGAACAACCCAACCACTAACCCATCATACTTTTCCCACTATTGGAACACCTAAAATCAATACTAAAAACCTTCCCCATATCAACCCTAACCCATTAATCAATATCCCCTACCAAACGTGATGGTATACATACCCTCTACTTCATCAACCATTAGCATGAATGTCACTACCTCGCCTCTTGTCACCAACCCAACTAGTGCCCATACCCAACTCGTAGGAATCCTTCGAGAGGTATCCATTTCACCCAAACTAAGATGCATCCCTAACCTTTAAGGGTATGTACCCTCTACCCAACCACTATCATCTAGCTACCCCTACATACCACCTACCCAACCTCTAGCATCCACATTCCAATATGTTGCATCCCATCAACCATTAAATAATTACCATTATACCACTCAACCACAACCTAACTATGTAACTTATGATCCTTTGGGTGCACCACCTCAACCTGACTTAATGAAGATCCTCATGGATCAAATGACAAACCTTGAGTCATCCATTTTATGGGCTTATAACACCTTGTATTATGATCATATTTGTAATAAACCTATTCATCCATCTATCCCTATCAGATCTTACCCTACTCAATGGGAACTTCTTAAATTTACCAAATTTTAGAGTAAGGAAGACCCCCAACATTACCTTAGGGATTTTAGACATGTATGTTACATGACTACTTACGATGATTCCCTTCACCTTTGTACCTTCCTTATGTCTTTATCCATCCTAACACTTGATTGGTATAGTTTTATCACCAGTCATTCAATCTTTTCCTTCACCCAATTAGCATAGGTCTTAAGGCATCACTTTTCAATTAACATTTCCAAGAAGGTCTCTATCACCAAACTCTATTCTATCAGACAATCTGATGATGAGTCTATTTTTGATTTCATCACCCATTGGAGAAGCTTGATTAATCAACATTTATTTTCCTTGCATCAGCCTAAATTTAGAGAACTTTTTTTTCGATCCTATGCCAAACATATTTCTTCTACAAAGCTTCAGAGCTTTTGATGAAGTTTTTACCATGGCATGTAAGCTAGAAATTTGAGCCATAGATGAGGGTAAATTAAAGTTACAAAACAAAAAATATACCTTTAAGACAAACAAAATATTCTCATTCAAAATAAGAAATGAATCCAATACTAGAACCAAGATTAGGGGAACTATGAATGCAATTATCCTTAAAACAACCCCTCCACCCAATGTTAATTAGCAAAATTCTACCATTACCTCCAAAAAATACACAAGGAACCCAAAATGAAGTAACCTAAAATAGTTCACTCCACTTGGAGAATCTTATGGCTCGGTTATGGAGAAGTTACTAAGAGTTAATCTCAAACAGCTTCCCACCATCAAACCTCATCAATAGTTTGATTCTTCTCATTCTGCACCTACTTGGTACAAAAAGAATGACCTTTGTGTTTTTTATTGATTAATTGGATACAATGTCAGTCAATGTAACGCATTCAATAATGTTGTTTAAAGCCTTATTGACAAGGGTGAACTTGTGTTGGATAAGCCTAATGACCCTTGAAATCAAGCTCTTGACATCTTTAGGAAACCTTTTCCCAACAATGCCCCTACCAAAAGTGAGGACACACACACCAAATGCTGCCATCACACCCACACAATCAATATGGTCCTTGATACACTCATCCATGTAGTCTTGAGCATCCAATCTACCTACTCCTCCTCCATCTTATCTACCAAGGTATTGGAGTCACCCTCCCCTCCTTCAAAGACAGAAACCAAGGAGGTTCCTTTCTCCTTAGCTTCACTCATGTAGGCTTTCGAATCATCAAATACCACATCGAATACCATATTAAAAATCCATTACTAATTCACCATCTCCTCTAACTAAAAAACAAACCACTACTCTTATGGACATTATCCCTAAAGGAGAAACTTTATCACCAACACCTCTAATATAGAAACTACCTATTTCAACCTTACATCCCTGACTCGAGGAAACGGACCAAACTACCATCCATCCTCCCTATATTATGAATTTATCCTTTACATCCGCTACCTAGAGATGAAGACTGGTACATAAACCTTTGTCTACATTAGTTCAAAAATTGGAATTGACCTTAAAATTAGATATGGATCAAAACACTTTTTGGTAATAGTTAGGGATCCCTTACATAAACAAACCCCAACCTTGTATCACACCTTTAACCAGCCAATCTATCATTTCTCCACCCCCTCTTAAACTAGTCAGGACTTCCGCCAACACCTCACCCTCTCAATCAACCAAGGCAATCATATCTCAAGTAATCAAACAATGAACCAAATCCTTCAGAAATCTTGGTACATTCCCTACACAAAGTTTGGTCTACAAATATCTGAAAGTGGAATTAACCACATCTAAACCTATACCCAAGCATTGACCCAAACCAACCAAAGAGATGAAACCATTGAAAGGATATATGGCTAGGACTCCAGCTCCTTCCACCTTAGCTTCCATATTGGGACCTCATCCCTCAACTTTACTTGAGAAATAGGATCCTTTCAACATATGTCACCCAAAACTATTGGTTACACCAACCCACTTACTATCTAATAGGCCAGTTGTTCTTGAATTATCAAAGGTTAGACTATCAACCTTGGACACTCCAACCACCATCATACCCAAACCAAAACAATTAACTAGAAACACCACCTTACATAAATCTCCTATCACCAAAATACCAAACTTAATAACTAAAATCATAACCTCTAGACCCTTCCCACCTCTGACTGAGTTTCACTCAACCATTTTTTAAAGGTTGCTACAAGATTCTTGCCTTACCTTACCTCCTATCAGACCTTTCGATCCTCTTGGTTCAAAACTAGACTAGTATAATAATTGTCAAGTTTGTTCCTACAAGAGGACACCTGGACATGACACAGAGAACTACAAATCTCTCTAGGCCATTATCCACTAGCTTTATTATTAATATGATATTTAATTTAATGAAACTCCCTTGACCGATGTACCAATGCACCCAATAGTCATTTGCCAAAGTATGTGTGATCTCCCACTCTCACCTTAGTGTGATGGGCAACCTACCCAACCTCCCATCAAATCTTTCCCTTCTTTTGAAAACAATAATATGGTCACATGATCATAACAAAAGGATAAAGGGAAGACCAAGGTGTTTATTCCATGAACATACCCATATTCTCATCTTAAACCAAACCAAATCCCAATTTCTTCATTTGCATCTAAGCCAAAAGTGACCATCTTAGGCACCTCTGAGGATATCCCTTCTAAATCATCAAAAGGTAATTTTTAAGCAACTCCACTAGACACCAGCTAAGATGAGCCTCTACAAGATCATTTCCTCCTCACCTCACCATTGATAGACCATAATAGAGGCTATGCAAGCCATCGAGGTTTGACTAGGAGACTCTTAAACTATATAGACCATCATAGGTTCTCAATAACTCTCTACAGTTGTTATTTTCAAGGACTCAAAGATACCTTCTATCCACCCTGAGGACCTAGATCCCCTTCTCTTTATTATATCCCATATCACCCAAACTTGCATTAAATGGTTTATGATCAATGGGGGAGCTAGTATCATTATCATCTCTTCCCATGCCCATGATGAACTCAAATTGCTGGACAATATCATGTTTGAAACTTCTACCATAATTAGATCCTTTAATGACACTATGACCACAACCTTGGGATTTGTTGTCCTCTACATTAATCAAGGGCCTCAAATGCTCCCTAAACTTTTCTATATGGTTGAAGGTGAATTATAGTACACTATTCTTTTAGGAAGACCTTGGATCTACTCTATGGGTTGTGTACCTTTTAACCTCCATCATTGTGACAAGTTTGAATATGATGGTCAGGTTGTTAGCATACAATATCACCCAATCCATTTTTTATCATGAAATAATACCTACCAACCTAATGATGTCCTCATACCCTTAATAAAAACACCCCAAGAATCCACCACTAAGCCCTCAACCATAGGAAATGAATCCATTGCTTCCCCTTCCTTAGAGGCATCTACTAGTTCATCTATTCCCATAGACTAGATACCTACCACTAATGCCTTGAAACCTATCCTCTAATGCCTTAGCCTTGGATAATACCATATTTTCACCCTTGATGCCTTCCAAACTCCCTAAGAATATAGGAAAATCAACCATTAACCAGGTTATAATCTTGACATTGGATGCATTATTCTTTCGGGACCTCCCAACTATCAAACTAACTTTATCTATGGGGGACTTGACAAACCACTTAATGTTGCTGCTACACCCTCTTCACCTCAACAAAACACCTCCACCTTCTCTTGCATGGACAACGTAAACATTTCCAAAGTATACTTTTATAGGTGTGCCTTGAAAGGGTTTGGCTTAGGATGATACAAGCATGGCCCGCACACATTGAACTTGATTGAGACATGAAATCCTCACAAGAATCTTGACCTTGGATTTATTATACCCAATAAAAAAAAGCCACACAACCTTCCACTAACATTGTTGAATAAAAAAACCCCTTCCTCACCAACATCCCCTACACCTACATATCAGGATGAGGACATCATCCCACCTAGCTTTTTTTCATTAACATGATTACCCTCAACCCCATAACTTATAAAACTTAAGGGGCATCCTTATCCATCCCTTTGACCCATCTAAAACTTGTGGGATAATACTCTCCTACCGTAAACATTGTTTAGTGCTAGGATGATGATTTTATTATCACTTACCTTGGTGCACCTAATTCCTCCATCCAAAAATCCTTATCTTTAGAAACCTCAACCATGTTAAATTAATACACTATGGATATTAACATAAGCACTATGATAAACCCTCATATTATCAGACTTGGACAATCTCTCATGACTTAGGAGCTTCATGATTTCTCTACCTTCCTCTAGGATCATAGCATTGCATTTGCCTAGTCATATGCTACCATACCTAGTATTGATCTAGGCATTTCCACCCATAATATTATAACCAATCGTGAATCCAAGCCTATTAAACAAAAACTTTGATGAATGCATCTCTGCATAGCCTTTATTATCAAAGAATAAATTTAGTGCCTTCTCTCTGTCAACTTCATTCAACCCATTGATTATCCTTAGTGGGTTTCAAACATCGTACCTATCATTAAATCCACAAGGGGACTATGTATATATGTGTACTTTTGTGACCTTAACCTCACCTGCCAAAAGGATGATTTTCCTCTACCAAGCATTGACCAACTTATTGATCTTAATGTAGGCTATGAGATGTTGTCTCTGATGGATATATTCTTATGTAATAATAAGATTTTGATTACCCCTAAAGATCAACACAAAATTACCTTTATCACCCCATTGGGGACTTTCTATTATAGAGTCATGCCCTTTCGTCTTAAGAACATTGGGGCGACCTACAAATGTGTTATGACCTACATCTTCCATGATCTTATCAATATAATTGTCAAGGACTATGTGGATGAACTCCTTTGAAAGTATAAATATCATAAGGACCACTTATCCATTCTCAAAATCATCTTTCATAGACTTATCCATTACCATGTCTACCTCAATCCCAAGAAATGTATTTTTGGGGTCTTATCAGGCAAACTCCTTGGCTTCATTATTTCCCTTTGTGGAATCAATGTGGATCCAGCCAAATTAAAACCATCCTTGAGATGCTACCTCTAACCAAACTTAAGCAACTCCATAGTCTATAAGGGAAGCTCCAATCCATTCATTGTTTCATCTCTCGTCTCTCCGACTTGTGTCAACCCTTCCATTACCTCTTGAAAAAGGATATTGATTTGAAGTGGAATATTTATTGTCAAAAGGCCTTTGATGCACTCATATAATACTTTCTATCTTCACCTATCCTCACACCCCCTAAGGATGACCAACCTTTCTACCTTTATAACTCTACCACTGACCATTCCCTAGGGGCAATGTTTGCCCAGTAGGATGAACAACACAAGGACGAATCCATGTATTACATAAGCCACACCCTTGTAGACTAAAATACTCAGTATACTCATATCAAGAAACTTTGCTTGGCCCTATTTTTCATAGACACCAAACTTCAGCACTACCTTCTTAACTCTAAAACATTTGTCTGAACCAATACTAACCCACTCAAGTACATGCACTCCAAGCCTTTAAAAAAAATGGTGCATGGCAAAGTGGCTCATGGATTTATTTGAGTTTGACCTTGAGTTCCTCTAGCATAAATCAATTAAGGGGCAAGTCATTGCTGACTAATTGGCTGATGCACCCCTAACAAACAACCAACCTCATCCTCTTAAATTTCTAAACAAGTCTATCACAAGCCTATCCCAATTGTATTTCACCAGTCATGTAACCATGTTCTTCCATGATTCCAAAAGTCAGCATGATGGGAGAGCCAGTATCATCCTTATCCCCTTATCGGTGACCCACTTCCTCTCTCTTTTAAAATTGACTTTGAATGTACTAATAATGTGGCTGATTATGAATCCCTTGTAATAGGTCTCTAAACCATGTGAGCCTTTGGAGTTTTAACAATCAATATTTTTGGTAATTCCCAACTTGTGGTTAATCAAGTCAACAACTTCTACCAGTGTAATAATGATATTTCATAACTATACAAACATTTAGTCATAGAATATTTAACATCATTTAAACACTACCATATTCAAACCACCCCATAATTTACCAATAAGTTTGTTGAAACCATGTCTTCTCTCACCTCTAAGATCCCATCAGTAACCTCAGACTCCAAGCTACCAGTCATTGTCCATCACCTCATTGAACATTCTTACGTCGAGTTAGACACTCCAACCATCTTCAATGTGGAAGGGATTTATCTTGATCTTTGTTATCAACAATCCATTGACTACCTTAACCTTCGCGTTGTTCCTTTTGTCCTCTCTAGGAATGCCCATCAAGTGTTTATGCAGAGCACCTCCCATCATACCATTATATGAGGAATCCTCTATAAATGTGTCTTTGATGGTCTCCTTTTTTATTGCCTCCATGTTCCAGAGGCTTCTCATGTTATTAAGGAGATGCATGATGGTATCTATGGTGGTCACTTTAGTTGAATAATTGTGGCTAAGTACATCCTCTGCCTAGGCTATTACTAGCCTACCCTTAACTAAGACTTTGATTATGTGAAAAAGTGTGTCAAATGTCAACAACATGATAATTTGCACCATGTACCCAGCCATAGCCTTCATGTTTCCACTAACTTTTGGGCTTTTTCATAATGGGATCTAGACCTTATTGGTTAAATTAATCCCTATTCTTCATAGAGACATCACTCTATCATCATCACAATAGAATATTTCACCAAATGGGTGGATGATATTCCTTTTGTCTCAATAAAAGTTAAAAATATTATTGAATTTATCATCTGTCAGATCATCTACTACTTTGGTGTTCCCTATAAAATGATCACTAATAATGAAAAATCATTAAAAAATAAACAAGTTCAAAGTATTTGTGATGTATTTGAGATTAAACTAAGCTACTCATCACCTTATCACCCACAAGAAAATGGACAACCAAATACCTCTAACAAAATCCTTAACAACTTGCTTACCAAAATGGTTAGTGCCTCAGGTTGAGATTGGCACTTGTACATCCCTTTCACCTTTTGTGCATATTGTACTACCATTTAAACCCCTACAGGTGCTACATCTTTTTATCTAGTGTTTAGATATGAAGATGTAACACCTCTTTAAGTATAAATACCTTCTCTTTGCATATCTTTGCATGACCTTATTTTAGAAGATAATTATCATCAAGAACATTTATCCCAACTTGAGCTACTTGATGAGCATCATTTGGTTACTCTTTTCCATCTTCGTATCTCTAAAGAGAAAATCAAGCATGCTTACAACAAACACCTAAAAGTACAAGAATTCAATATTATATATCTCATTCTCAAGGAAAATAAACATGTAACTAATATGGAGAAAGGAAAAAGGGGAAAACTTTCCTTGAATTGGTTTGGACCCTACATCATAACCCATAAGTATGGATTAGGAGCTTATCATTTGTCCTTGCTCAAAGGCAAACCAAAACTTGAACCTCTTATCACTTCATATATATGTCCTTTGTATTCTTAAACAAGGGGTCATAATAATCATTTGTCTAACTTAAGCTCATCCACTATAACCACATTAATTCTCCCTCTTCTTAGGGAAAATTGAATACAACTTAATCATGTGATTATCCATCATAGTCATCACCTAATCTTGAAATATGGGTACCATGGCTCTACCCATGACATGATTCTCATGGTACTTCTCATCCCTCCTCAGGATTGATTCCCATGGTGGTTTTCACATAATCTTATTTTACCCTATGCAACTTTATTTTGATCTTAGTCTTGCCTTCATAAAGGTAACCCCTTGAGCATGTATAAATAATTTTATGTCAAATAAAATCAAAAACAACATAAAATTCAAAAATGAATCATGGATCATTCTTAGCATTCTAAGACTGTTCCCTTGAAGGGTGGCTATTGAAAACTTATTAGAAATTAAAAAAACATAAGGTGGACTGCTCCCCTGAAGGATAGTTATCAAAATCATTTTAACTAAACATATAAACTTAGATCACTCCATTAAATAATGTTTGAGTAAAGCACTTGTCAAAGCTAGTAATTTCTTGGAATCTTCCCGCATCAATCACCTTCCCCAACCTTAAATCATAATCAAATGTGGTGAAAACCCCATAAGAAAAAGCAAAAAAAATGAAAAATTCCACAATCGGATATCATAAAAGCAATAATCTTGGAAAGCTATTATCGGCTCTCCTCAGTAAACTTCTCATATCGATCAGTCTACACTTTATATATGACCATAGACTTGCTTATACTATCCTCTTGGAAGCTTACAAAAGAGGCATGCTAGTTTCACACAAAGGTTTTAGTTTCACCCATCCCCCATCCATATATCATATGTGTGGGACTATGAGCTTACTTTACACAATGTGATCAAGATACTTGTTTATCAACCTAAGCATGCTAATGTGAATTATTTGAAAGGCTTATTTTCACTAATCCAATCTAACTTTGGGTTTCATTTTTTTACATACAAATGAAAAGGCCTCATGTTTCTTTTATTATGTTTTATTAGTTCATATAGATGTGCATCTCATGATTCTTATCACTTTCCTTATGTTTAGTATGTTATCTGCTTACTTTATGTATTCTCATTACATCCTTAACCTTGTTCACATTTTATCTCCATGATCATAAACAACAAATATCAAATAACAAATGCAAGATTGTAAATTATATTCATGCAACATATCATATATCTATCTATGGTCAAAACGCCATAAAGTCGCAGCACATCACATCATAACATAAACATCATCCTATCCATAACATCATGAGAAAAATATCATATCATAAACAACCTTAATTACACCATTCATCTTCATGAACATCAACAAAATCAATCATAAAAACATCATGAACCATATCATATACCATATACCTATTTATTGAATAACCATCACATCATAACAATTCATCTTACATCATTAACATAAATATAAACAAACTCATTACAATCACATTATCATATGACATTTATCCATCCATATCCTATCCTCTCATATCCATAAACCAAATTAGGAAATCATAACCATCTTTTAAACATCACATGCCTAAGCTACTGAGTCAACATCAAATAAAGAATATACACCAGCATCATCGATGGGAGCTCTCATAGGCAACTCCTCATAGTCTAAGACAACCTCAT
Organism: Torreya grandis; assembly: GCA_037957365.1. NCBI lineage: Eukaryota > Viridiplantae > Streptophyta > Pinopsida > Cupressales > Taxaceae > Torreya > Torreya grandis. The sequence continues at coordinate 415,903 of JARHVA010007606.1, read as the reverse complement.
CTGACTACAGATCTGCGAGTAAGAACTCATCATCCTCCCTCATGTACCAATGAAAATCTAGACGGATCCCCTGTAGTAATCTGAACTACCTCCACACCATGTCAACTAGGATGAGCTTAGTCTCACCCCTCTCATCTCTCATGAGTCCACCTCTAACTCTATGGTGATAAAGTATGATACTTGTAGCATGTCTAGATCAGCCAACCCATGTAAGGTCTCCACACCATATCACCAACCACCAAGCCATCCAATGTGTCTTTAAACCACTCTACACCTCAAAAACCTCCACTAACTTCTATCATTGCCATATTGCCTCTCCATCACATAAAGCCTATCCTATAGTTTATAGGCATGAAACCATCCCATAGGAGTCATAGTGGTCTAAGCACCTTGATATGCTCATATGCCCAATAGTGAAGCATGAATCTGAAACTAATCGCATACCTCCTATGTGCACATAAGTCACAAAGCTTGTTATAAATATACACTAATAAAATGGGAGCCCACCCAAATATAATCCTCCCTAGTAACATATCTCCTATCACCCATATCATCAAATGGGGGAAGCAATCACTACTCATATCAAGAAGGGAAAATTATAATATCCCCATCATCATCATCATTAGGAACCTATCCACCACTAGTGCACTCTAGTATAATGGCCCATAGTGCATTCCACCTACATGGAATCTTACATGCTCCCTATCTTCACCATAAATCCACTCCATGTAGTAGTATCATTACTCAATCTTTGTTTGGTAGATCAGATCCCCATAGATTGATAGTTATGTAATGTAATGTATATTCTCTAGTAGGATACTCATCTCTCTAATAGGAAACATGTGTCTATGGTTGGATCCCATCTCTTGATGAGAACCATGATCATCACTACATCCTAAGGTAAATGCTAATAATGACTCATGGCCCCTAAGCCAACATCCTCTATATGACACCACTCATGACCTATCATACCATCATAGACCTCAAAAAAGATCTATAAAACTTAGTCCTACATTTGGATTTGCTCATGTGATTATAAAAAAATAATATTAGCACATGCACTTAGTTTTCCACCTCGAGCTATGTACCAACCTATATCTACTTTTTTTTCAACCTACCCACTTAAATTTACAATCAAACAACACCCAAAACACTCTACATCTTAACTAAATCCCTTTTTGACCCATATGATTTTATCACAAAAACCTTACTCCCCCTCTACCCAACACAAATATTATAACAACAAAGTCATTTTAACACCCTATCAATATCAAACTATCAACCAATATTACCACTTTAACATCCTAACCCTACCCTAACATTTAAAACTCTACACTCTTAAACTATTTTATCCACCACTTCTCTAATACCCTTAAACATCTCATACAACATTCAAAAACATCAAGCCTTGGATCTCCAAGGGTTCCTTGAACCATCGACAGTCCCCTATGGTCATTTTACCCCTAGGGTCAACTATTGATAGTCAAGGTTAACCACTGATGGCCCTAACATTTAAAACACTACACTCTTAAACTATTTTATCCAAAACTTCTCTCATACCCTTAAACATCTCATACAACATTAAAAAAAATCTCAACCCTTGGATCAACAATGGTTCCTTGAACCATCGACGGTCTCTTAGGGTCAATTTACCCCTAGGGTCAACTGTCAATAGTCAGGGTTAACCACTGATGGTCATTGTGTGTGACCACCAATGATAAAAACCCAAACCTTAGACCTCCCAAATTTTACAAAAAACACCTCAAAATAACACAAAAAACACTTAAACCTAATCTACCACCCCTTACCAACCTAAACTACCATTTTACCATCAATTCCACCCATTCATTTATCCAATTTTAATAAAAATGGACATTAGGGAAAAATGGCCCATAATAAATCCCCAAAACCCTACCAATCCTAATCATAATCCAATCAAATCAAATAAGCTATCAAATTTATAGCACCTCCTACCTCATTATGAAAGTGATATCATGACTGAAGCCCTAGCCTTCCTGCCTGGCCATGTCCTCATCCACCATCCATCTAGTCTACTCATAGTCAATCTCCATAGTCAAACCTAACACTTCAACAATCACATGCCTTAGAAAATCCTATCATCTCCATAGTCAAATGTAAGATGCCAAATTCATAAAATCACCAGAGACAAAAATGCTAAATAAAAATGGTAAAACTGATTTCACATCTTACTTTTTATCCCTGTATTTTTAGGGTTTCCGCTCACCATCGATGATCAGGGTGACTGCAGATGGTCAACACTACGACCTCTGACCATTGATGGTTAGGGTCACCAACCTTTTAGATAAATAAAAAAACCCCACTCTTAGGTGCTTAACCTTAGACATTACCTCAACTCACTTCAACCAAAACTTGGACATTTGTGATTACCCTTTCTAACCAACCTTTTAACAATGTCCACCTAGATACTAGCCATTTTTTACCTATACTACTTGCTCATTTTGTGATGAATTTAAATTGGTCTATTGGACTACACAAATCAACAATACCACATTAAAATTTTGTAATTTTCACCACCTAGTGCATGACTAAACCAATTGTTTTGTGTTATTTCATAGGATCATTTCTTACCTCAGATACTTGTACACAACACTAACCCTATCTAGATGACTTATAGAGTCACCTAATTATCCATGCTTAGCACTATGGAATAGTTAATTTATCTCTTGCACTTTTATAATTTACCCTTATTTTTACCAATATTAGCACCTTTAGTCTTTACATGATCTTGACCAATCGTACCTATTCATATTTTATGCGTAAGTTTGCATTTCAAATGTTGAACCTCGTGTCACCACCTCATGACTAACCATAAACCTTTTATAAAACCCTAACCCAATTTCAGTTTCTCCTCATCGATTCTTGATTTGAAGGGGAACACCTCCTTCTACTCTCTAGGTAAGCATAACTTTGAACCATAATCATTTTTTTTTGTAGCTTGTTCACACAAGCCACACAATGAAAAGAGGAAAAATGTAGACATTGGACATCTTCACACTACAATTATAAATTTGGACAAACCCTCTAGACCTACTTAAGACCCTCTTGAGATAAATCTACACCAATATATAATAATCAAATTCACCCATTGTCAGTTTCACAAACTAACTCAACCTAGCCTCCATAACCTTTTCTTTTCGAGACCTGGCTGTCGATAGTCAGGGTAACCATCGATGGTTACCCTTGGGAAACACTGATCATCAATGGTCAGGGTACACCTCCTCAACCAAAAGCATGCAATCATCTACCAACCTTTTATAAATATAACTTATATAAATATTATTGCGAGTCTTTTCATAGACAAATTATATTTAGATGGCCTAGTTGTTCCTTAACTTCCACCTTTTGTTTGTGCCTATTAGAAGAGAATATCTTGAAAGGGAAATCCATCTACAATAATTATAAAGAGCTCAAGGATTTAGGATTTTTATTTTGTAGGTCAATCAACAATATTAGTGCTATCAAGTATCATCAACAATTATATTGAGAGATGACTCACCATTGTCTCTCAATCAAGTTTTTGACTACCATTATTCTATCAAAATCAACCCAAATTCCACTAACAAGTTAACTTCTTCAACCACTCACCCAATCAACTTTTATGCATTCTTATCTACAGGGCTTCCTCCCAAGCCAAATAGGATCTCTTCACAATCTTATGATTCAACATGCACATAAACAAATAGGTTTTTCAATCATACCCATATCAAGTTTCTTTTCTCTCTTTCTTAGAACTTAAAGCAAAAATTTACATGAAACACTTTGTAATGAACCAATAAACTAACAAGATAAATAAAATTACCACTAGGCCAAGATTATAAATAATAGATTTTATTGATTTGTATTGAATAATATGAATTAATTACAAACCCAAACCATGCTTAAATAAATCTATACTCAAAACTTAGAGTTTACATGAAAAATTAGAAAAAACTAAAATCTAAAAAAAATGTATATTTTTAGTAGCTACTATTTATACTAAGTTTTGAATTTAAGCGCGCGTGACTCTAAAATATTTGGTAAATATAATAAATTTTAAAATTAGCTTATGGGATGAAATTCAACTGAATTTGGTGTTCGATTCCAAAAATATATAATTTCTAAAAATAAGAAATTCCTAAAAAAACATTAAACATTAGTTTTTGACCCTCAAATGATCATGTTTGGCCTCTAAAAAATATAGAAATCAAATTTTATGGGATATATCACCTTATAAAAGAAATGAATTTTTTGAGATGATCATTTTGGCATGTGTAAGAAATCAAACAGAGTTAGGGGTCAAAAGTTATGGCCTCCAAAAGATCGGTCCATTTTTCTACATCATTCTCCTCTGGTTGAAAATAACTCAGCTATTACGAGTTTTTCTATTTATACTACTGCCATTTATCTCTATAAATATTTTTTTCTCCCATTCTATAATCAAAGTGTTTTCTTCTTACTGCAATCCTTCCCACTGCACCAAATACGTGTCATAATTCCCTTACCTTGTGCTCATTGTATTCATATCCAAAACATGCACTATTTTTTCTTGCTTCTTCTTTGGAATCTACTACTCCCAATTTACTTCTTCATATTCACCGTATTCTCCATGGAATTCTTATAAATCTAAAACATTAAATAATGGAGATATATCAAAATTATGTGGTAAACTAACCTCATAAGCATTGTCATTGGTTTTGTTCACAATTATGCATGGTCTAATTTTCTTGTACTTTAACTTATTGTATATGCCTTTTGGAAATATTTATTTCCTCAAGTAAATCATTACCAACTCTCCTTATTCAAGTATCTTTTATCTTCTTCAAACATATGTTGTTGCTTTATATTTTTCATTACTTTCCTAGAACTTTATTCTTACTCCTTGAAACTATTGCATATGTTGTCAAAATGCTTCTACATCATCAATAATTTGATCTGTAACTGGTAAATATACCAAATCTAAAATACCCATAGGATTTCTCCCATAAACAATTTTAAATGGTGACCTTCTTGTTGATCTATTCACTAAACTATTATATACAAACTCATCTTGTGGTAAAGCCAAGTCCCACTACTTGGGCTTCTTTCCCACTATGCATCTCAACAAATTTACCAAGATCCAATTCATAACTTATATTTATCCATCTATTTTTGGCTGATATGCACTATTTAGTTATATCTTAATACCCATCTTCTTCCACAAAGTCCTCCAAAAATGATTTATAAATTTTGTGTCCCTATCTAAAGTAATAATTTTTTGAACACCATGCAATCTCACAATATCCATATAAAATGATTATGCAACTCTAGTAGCATAATTTGTTTTCTTAGATGCAATGAATTGAACCATTTTTAAAAATATGTCCACAAAAATACAAATTTAATCGTTATCTCTCTGTATGCTTGGAAATATCAACACAAAATCCATAATCAAATCTATCCATGGCCCTTTTAGAACTAGTAATGGTATGTAAAGTCTAATATTTTATACATGTCCTTTATCCATCTAACATATTATTTACCTTGAAACATACCTTGTCACATCTCTCTTCATGTTTGGCCAAATATAATTCTCCTCCACCAAAACTACTATCTTTGTCTTATCAAAATGTCTAGCCAAACCATCACTATGTAATTCTCTTATTATATTGTCTTTTAGAGGCCCAAATCGAATGAACAATTATTTTCCTTTGAAGAGATAACCTTATTGCATAAGATACTCATCATTAATAACATCTATCCCACCTATTAATGATTTTTTACATTTCTAAACTACCTTACTAAATTATGGATTAGTATCATATAATTCTTCAATAGCTTCAAATCCAACTACTTCACTCACCATAGTAGTTAATAATGCTACCCTCGTACTCAATGCATCAACTACCTAATTTTGTTTTTTTGTTTATTTATGCTTCAACACAAAAGTATAACCCTACAAGAAAGAAACTCACTTTGCATGCCTACTATTCATCTTATTTTGTGTATTAACATACTTTAAAGCCTCGTGATCTATAAATAGTATAAACTCCTTAGGTACCAAGTAATGCCTCTAATGTCTTAATGCTTGTATAATTACATAAAGTTTAACATCATAAGTAGAATACTTTTTTCTTACTTCATTCAATTTCTCATTGAAATATGTTGTTAGCTTTCATTCTTGACTCAGCATAGCACCAATTTTCATAAATAAAGTATCACAATCAATCTCAAACACTTTGTTAAAATTTGGTCAAGCTAAAATTAGCCTTTCTATAATCTTCTTCTTCAAAAATTCCAATCTTTCTATGGCTGCTCTAGACCAGTCAAATTCCTTCCCTCTCATGCAAATCTATTATTGGTAACACAATACCACTAAAATTTTTACGATATTTTTTGTAAAAATTGTTAAATCATGGAAACTTTTTACCTCTATAGCGCTTTTTGGAATAGGCCACTCAACCATCACCTTTATCTTTTATTCATCCATTTTCACACCATCTACTAAAATTACAAATCCTAAATATACCAAACTATTTTATATAAAATTACAGTTTTTCAAATTTGCATACAATTTCTTCTTTCCTAACAAATCCATAACCATTCTCAAATATTGTAAGTGTACTTATTTAGTCCAACCAAATATCAAAATATCATCAAAATAAAAAACCACAAACTCACTAATATATTATCATATAACTATATTGATCACTCTCATTAATGTGTTAGATGCATTAGATAATCTGAATGGCATCACTATTCGCTCATATAAGCCATTCCTAGTCTGGAATGTAGTTTTCCACTCATCTCCTTCGTAAAATTGAATATGATAATAACCACTCCTTAGATCAATCTTGGTAAAATATTTTGCTCCTATAAGGACATCCATCATATCATCTAAATGAGGTATAGAAAACCTATACTTTATTGTAATTTTATAAATTATTCTACTATCCACACACATTCTCTATCCTCTATTTTCATTTTAAGTTTGCAATGTTGGTATTACACATAGACTCATACACTCCCTTATCACCTTCTTTCTTAGCAATTCAGTAACTTGTTTATTTAATTCTGTATGTTCTATTGGACTCATCTTATAAGCTACTTGACTAGGTAGAGCTGATCCTAGAATCAAATCAATTTGATGTTGTATATCTCTCTTCAGTGATAGCCATCTGATAACTCATTAGGCATAACATCTATATATTCTTTCAACACTCTTGCTACTTATTTTAGTATTATCACTATTTCTATTTCTTCATTCTTTACTACTAATACATAATAACAACCTACTAACTTCATATCTTAGATAAATTCTTTCATAGAGAGCATGTTTTCTATCTTCTCTTCCTCTTTAACAGGTAATAAAACTACCTTTATACCACCTTTCCAAAAAGTGTGTGTGTTCTTTGCTCCATCATGAATTACTCTCTTATTAAATTACCATGGTATCCCCAATACTAAATGACACGCATCCATCAGAATAATATCACACTATATCTCATCATGATAATTTTTTTCTATAGAAATTTTGATTAAGCACCTTTTATCTACTGTAACTTCATTCCCTTTCTTAAACCATGAAATCTGATGAGGATTAGGATATTTTTCATACTACAAAATTAGTTTTTCTATCATTTGTTTAGAAACCATATTTTCACAATATCACCATCTATAATTAATTTGCATACCTTTACACCTGAAGTACATCTTCTTCAAAATATAGTTGATCACAACCATACATCACCACCTTCTTTTATTCTACACTTGTTCCTTCCTTGGAGTGATCATGTTTCTTATCACCATGATATTCTCTCCAATGTCTTTTGGTGCAACTTTAGTATCATACTCTTTTATTTGAACCTTAACTAGATTTACTCTAGGCTGATCTTCTTGCCTCCTTTTTTTATCTTGATAGTGTGGATACTCAAAAGCTTTGTTCCCTTCTTCTCCAAATATATAATGGACATATGATTTACATTGATTCAAAAACCATCCTCTAGCATGACCATAACCTCATCTTCTCTGAAATGCTCTTCTTCTTTGTTGGTATTGAAACTCTTGCCTATTATCATCTTGACTTTTTGTACCACATGATGACTCACCTTTTTTGGCATTAAATCCACCTCTGGTGGTATTAAACCCACCTCACCCCATTATTAAATGGGATCCACTACTTTTTGGACTAGGATATATCTTTTTGAAATTCTATCTATTTTGTTTTTATTTTGCCTTCAAAGCTAATTGATAAGCCTCCTTCATGTTAAGTATTTTATTCATAGTTAATTCATATTGAATAGAAAATTTCAAACCATTTACATACCTTGCAGCCATCTACTCTTCTATTTCATCATGCTCCACTTATATGGAAAGATTATAAAATTCATCTGTATATTGTTATATGATGTGATCTTTATGCCTCAAATTATGAAATCTTATGTATATGGTTTGTGCATAATTCACTGAATGAAATGTCTCCCTTAGCTTCTTTTCCATCTTTTTCCATGAGTTAATCTTCTCTTTACCTTTGCTCTGTCCCTCTTTCTGTAGGTGATCCCACCAAATCATTGCATGACCCCTCAATTTCCTGCATGCAAACTTTACCTTCTTACCTTCTCTCATAATCTTCCACTCGAAGAACTTCTCCATGCTATTCATCCAATCTATCAACTCCTCTCAGTTTTCACTACCTCTATAATCTGGAACATCAACTTTGATTCTTTCATTCCTTCTAAATCGTGAACCATCCTCTCTTCCATCGATGGTGGTTGTTCTTGTTATTTTTCTTCTTGTCGAACTTATTCATCACGATTTGTGTCTTTTTCATCACCACCTTGTCTTCTTTGTCGATTGATGATAACTTTAGTTAATTGTTAAAGTTACCTCTATAGCTCTTCTATAGTCTAGTTCATTTGCATAATACATATTCATCCTCTTGCCATGTCTTTCACCTCCAAGATTCAAACTTGGTCTGATATCAGGTAATGAACCCAAAAACTAACAAGACAAATAAAATTACCAATAGGCCAACATTTTGAACAACTTTTATTGATTCGTATTGAATAATTTGATTCAATTACAAATCCAATCTATGCTTAAATAATCCTAAACTTAAAAATTAGAATTTACATACAAAATTCAAAAAAACTAAAATCTAGAAAAATGTCTATTTTTAGCAGTTGCTATTTATAATAAGTTTCGCATGCAAGCATGTGTGGCTCTAAAAATTTCATAAATATCCTAAATTCTAAAATTAGTCTATGTAATGAAATTCAACTTAGGTTGATGTGTGGGTCTAAAAATACACAATTTTTAAAAATATAAAATTTCCAAAAAAATCATTAATAAAATTATCCAATACAATAAATTTATAAAATTATATATAAGCATGGTTTTTCATAAAAATATATCATTATCTATCTATTTAAAATATAAAAATAGAAATTCCTTGCATCAACTATAAGTAGCCATATATAACCATTGCATGGATTTATTCTTTTCTAATATTAATGCTTCACAACACTTATCTAACAAATACATAGTTAGGAAGAATTGATGTTGTTGTGCATATCTCAATTATTATCACAGGTAAGATCTAGGCTAGGAATGCATTTTGCTTATCTGCACGTGTAAAGTTTAAATAACACAGTAAGAGTTTTACTAAGAGATCATGAACAAAAATTCAACATTCTAAAACCTCAATCTCTTAAATTGAGTATTACTGATCAACTCATTTGTACCTGCACCACCATGTTTTAAAGCTCACCACAAAGTACCTGCATCACAGAAACTTTTCTACAAGTATTTAATTGTAGAGAAACATTTTTTTTCATCGAAAAGTATGAAATATGTGTAAGGTAGAAAATTTAAAAAGAAAAACATAAAACATACTATAAATACAAGTACAATTTTTGTAATTTTAACAACTATTTATACATATTTAAAACGTCAAGAATAATAACGTACCGCAGAACACATCCAAACAACAATAGGTTGCTGTGAGAAAAGTTCTGCTTTCCATGTTACCTACTGGTGCACCTCAAAGAGTAAGCCATCCTCCCTCGATTATATCCTTGACACTTATCACCCATTATGTGTTCTTTACCATGTTGGATCCCCAATGTGCACTTCAGCGACATTTCTTTGATATGTATAATAGAAATTTTTAATATTTTAAAAGAATGTTTATGATAAGACCTACTTATAGATATACCAAAATTATACCATTTTACAAGAATGTTTATGATAAGACATACTTAGAGGTGTTTTAATTATGTTTTAGCAATTGTAAAGTGTTTTAATTTTCGCTCCAACACTGCCCGCTACATATAACGTCCTAAGGAAACCAATATTCGACATAACGTGAGAAAACCCACATTGAATTGTTCATACAAAATCCTCTCCTGCCTTCAGTAAATCGGCATCTATTCTATTACTTGGTTTAGATATTGCACACTTCGTTTAGATTGAGATGTACGTTACTAATATATGTGCATTTAGATTATTAATATGGATCCTCGACTAAGAAAATCAGCAACGAATGGGAATAAATCTGCCTACACAGGGAACCATAATGCTACATCAATCTTTTCAAGAATAGGCTTGGGACAATTTAGATTACAAGCTTCATCGGCAATTCTGTTTCATAAGAGGCAGTTACTATCTGCTGAAAACTGCTTAAATAAAACACCAACCAATAAAAATGCTTTGACGTAGGAAGGATTCATACAAAGTTCCACATGTAGGAGGCCGAATGGAAAAGGAAAATCTTAAAGATGACTTTAATACAAGTGGGTTTGCAATAGTCTCTCCCATTAGATACTCTCAGCATTTATGTCTTCACTGCAAATGGATAGGGAAAGTGAAGATAGGTTAGATTCTTAGTACTCACCAAGTCCATTACAAACATTATCTATTTTTGTTTGTACTTATTAAATTTAAATTATTTTATATTATTTATTCGTTACATTAAATAATTCAATGGTTTTGCAATTTCAAATCATAGTGATAAATATTAAACTTTTTGAAATATATTCCATAGAAAAATATTGGCATCTTTCAAAATTTCATTTATAAACTGGTATGTTATTATGCAATGAAAATTATAGAATTTTGTTGCCATTAAAGAATACAAAGTATATAAATTGTTATGAATTTAGTGTAGGGTAGATTAATATTTTTTTAATTTCATAAGGTAAAATATAGGTTGAAAGGTTCTTTAATCAATTACCAAAGATAGAATGTTGAAGCTTGAATGGGATGCCACAACCAACAGCCCATGAGGTACCAAACAACCAATACACACCAAAACATTATCCTATTAAAAAAGATGCCTCTGCTTACAACTTAAGTAGTCTTTTACTAAACATATGTCTCATAAACAACTCTATTACATCCAAGAATGATTGCAAAAACTTCCACCGATCTTCCATTTTCCCTCCGCAAAACAAAGCCCCCCACTTGGGCTGAAGTTAATGTTGGGTCTATTCTTCTGCCTCTCTTAGACTTCCCTAACCAGAGGGTCATAATGGAATATTGGGCCTCTAATATTTCATTATTTTTATTTTTTTGCACTTTGATCCACCCATCCTTGTCTTCTAAAGTTTCTGATTCAACTGGTATAAACATTTCAAATGATTTTAACGACTTAGATTTGTCTTCTGTTGAATAATCATCTAATGGTTCTACCCCTGGTATTTCTAGCTGGTGATTAGCTTTCCTAGAAATAGTTTGAACAAGGGTCTCCAAACCTGAATCCAACACTAGTTAGATCAACCATAGAATCTACCTCTATGTGAAGAGAATCTACAAGGTCCTCATTATAGGTTGAATGCTCAGACTTATCTGAAGATGAATTAGACTCATCACTCTAAGAATCTAGGGCATTCATAATGAAGTGGGTGGGGTAGAAGTTTGTCCACCAGGAATTTTCCTTATTTCCTCTAAAGTTACTACAATTTTTGGTCAAATGGCCTATATTAAAGCAACTCCAATAGTGAAATACCAGACCTTCATAATTGAGGGGTTGGGACCATGATCGATCATCTATTGACCAAATTTGACTTTTTGATCAAATTTGGGCACCCCTAGGCAAATTTTTTAATTTTAAACATTTGAAGGGGTCATAACATGTTGTAATAGGAAGAATTTATTGTTATATTATGTCATTTAAGGTCATTTTAGCTTTGGTTCTAGTTTTTTTTGGTTAACTTGTCCATTTGGGGTCATTTTATTTACTTGTAGGGGTCATTAATACAAATGGCACATTTCCCAATGTTCCTAAATGTTATATATTTATTAAAAACATATAATAATCTATTTTGGGTGTCAAGTATGTTATTTACCTCTAAATTTTGTAGGTTGTTCAATTAAAATTGCAAAAATCAACTAAAAAAAGGAAAAATAGAACTTATATGGATTTTTGGGAAGTGTGCCATATGGGGAGGATCATGGGGGACCTCTTAATTCTTATAAAAGTTAACCCCATACTTTTTAATATATTAAATATTCATTTAGATGACAAAACCATTTTGCACATTTCTTGCTCTTCTTGACAGACTTGAGTGGCCCTCATGTTTTTGCTCAATACGAGAAGCACAGGCAGTTTAAGACAAAATTATTTTGGCATATGATATTACACTAGGACACCATAATTTTTAAATATTTATTTTGAATATTATTCAACTATGTTGTATGAACCATTGCTAACAAGTTGACTGTATAGATTTGATAGCTATTTGGTGCACCCTATAGGTTTTTCTCCATTTCTACCAAATCCATATAAACCAATTATTGGTGTTATCTCCAAAGGATTTTTTATTCCTTATATATGTTATCCATTTTTTTTTCATGATTCATCAGGTTTGGATCAACAAAATTTGTCTATCATGCAAGGAGGTGTCATCATACGTAGCTTTAGTTGGACTGCTTTGATTTAATTAGTGTCTCTCTCCTGTATGTCAATATTTCAAATATAATATAGTGTTTTATAATTCCATATGTCATGTTACCATATCATTTATGTTTTAAACTCACCATGTTACTCATTAGGTTGCTTTCTAGCTTGTTCCCCTCTATGGTCAACTCCTTACACATTTCTAGTTGCAGTCTCATGTATCAACTAGTTCATCATGTATATGAGGTATTAATGGAGGTGTATTGGTATATCCAAGACTTTATGAGTTTAATTAGTTACTTTTTCATGTTTTGGAGAGTACAATGTTTGATCAGATGCTCATATGCCATGCCAAATAGCCACTTGGTGCATCTATCTTCTCTTTTTCACATATGTGTAAGTGTTTCAATGTTGTAAAAGGTGTTTTGAAGATGGTTATAAGTTTAAAAGGATGGATAAAACATGATTGAGTATTTATTATGGAATTTGGGTGGTTATGAGCTAGTTCACCACTATATTTACCATAATTCTATGCTCTGCCCATATATTCTGCCCAAAACATGCACTTATAGGATCCTTGATGATGCCATCCTAAGAAGAATGACATGGTAATGGGTTCAATCATCTGAGGGATTAAGGATGAAAATATTTTTTAAATATTCTAATAATTATTTTGAGTCCATTCTTGTTCTCTATTTCACACCTTCCTAATCAAATTGTCTGCTTAGTCATATGATCACCTACAGGGGGCTTAAATAGGGGGTTGAGATGTTCAATGGATTGACAAAGCATGTAATCAGACCATATTTAGAGCTTTACATATTGAATATACCATAAAAAACTTGGGTGGGGTGCTTGAATTACAAATAATTTATGAGAAGTCTTCCTAAAGTGATGACTGAGTATTCTAGGAATCAGTCCCTAAAGGAGCAAAATAGAACTCCAAGAGGTTTTGGTAGGCCTTCCAACGTACACTTAAAAAATGTTTAAATGTCTAAAATTTGGTGGATCTTATAACCCTATCATATGACAAGGACCCTACCAGTTTTTAGAAGGAAAGGACAAGGGGAAGATGGTTTTGAAGAGTTTCAAGAGTGCCGCAGAACACACTAAAAATAAGTAGTGAAGTCTACAGGGTTTTTGTCTAAAAGAGGATCCTCTTAAATCAACTTGTCATACCTTGACTGAGCATAGTTCTTTAATGAATCTAAATGACCCAAATATACATTAAAAACTAAAGTATCATCCATGAGGGTTGAATATGGTCTTTACTCCTTACACACATACCCTATATGTACATTATCTTAAACATGCATCTACAGCCAAGGTGGAGTTTCAAGCTTGGAATGAGTCCTTTCATGCATAGATGGAGGTTAGGTTTTGTTCATTGTTTCAAATGATAATTATAAACTCTATAAAATTTTCAATCCTCCTTATGAGTGAAAATTATTTATTTTAAACCTAGGAGCACCTACAGGGGTCCATAATTGCAAGATCTCTCAGTCCAATAGGCAGGGAGGATTAAATTATGAGATAAGCACTGGTCAAGCCATTGGCATAGGTTTTTATGTGAATTAAAATAGGTAAATTGATGTATCTTGTGTTTTTAATCTTAAATTAGGTTTGTACCCTATTCCTAATGCTTATAACATGCCCACGACCACATATAGGGCTCCTTCAAGCATGAAATGACAACCTACAAGGGTTAAACAGGTTGAACAGGGAGAAGGAATGGTCTACAAAAAGTGGGTGTGGTTTTAGTCTTTCCAAATGAATTTTACATGGATAGATAGCATGGTGAGATCCAAGGTCTATTAAAAAAACCTTTTCTCATTATAATCATCCCAATCAACCCCTATTTTAGCACCTACAATGGGGTGAAAACCATGGTACCTGTCTAAGTAGGATTCAATAAGGATAGGCACTATTTGAGCTCTAATTGAACATATAGGTGATCCCTAAATTAATTATGCATTATTTTACCCTAAATGTTGTCTTTAAGATATATTGCACACCATGATCAAGTGGATAAAATCTCAGTCCACCTATAAGCCTTAGGACAAAGCTCAGGTCAGACAGGTAAGATGATGTAGACTATAGGTTAGTCTTTAGTTTTGATGTATTTTCATGAAAATTCAAATTGTACACCATGATAATTTTTTTTTTAACCCCAATACTGAAAATATGACCTTTGTATACCATGGATAAATCCAAATTAACCTACAAGCAGGGGGTTTCAATTAACTTACAAGTAAGAGCCCAGTTTGGGATAAAGTGCATTGATATAGTAAATGGGAGCTAAAACTTAGTGAAAAAATGAATGAACACCTTCATGATAATTTTATTGGTGTCATAAAACCCTTTTAATGGAAATAAAAGTCTACACCGTGTCCTAAGATCCCTGTATGCACCTATAGAAGGGTCTAGACAAACAAGGGCTATAATGGAACATGGGTCATCTAGGGGTGAAAAGGAGGTTGAAATACACAAGACTGAATTCATGATGAGTAAATTGAATGTATTATACACTTAAATAATCATAAAAATAAATTAATCACTTTTCTTTGCTTGGATAAACTCATCAGTCCATACAGGTGACTAGGAGGCACCTTTACCAAATGAACGAACATGAAGAATCATGTAGGAAAAGGGTTTTGAATGAATTTAAAAGTTATATAAGAATTAATTGGGCATGAAAAACATGTTTAGATATCATATAAGTGAACCATTATTTTGGATAGGTCATCCACAAGTGGATTTGGACAAAAATGTAAGAAAACAAGGCCTTTTAGCCCCTTTTTTAGACAAATTGAGTTGGTTAGGTACCTAAATGAGGGATTATGACCTTTCCCTTTGTTATGGAGCCTCATTATGACCTTATAAAACTCAAAATACTTTAATATTACCATGGGGATGAGGGATATATATCTTTGTTTGTTAGAGTATTTATTCTCATGTTTGCTAGGTGCACTATTTAGCACTATTTGTGGTTTTATCCCACATTTGTTATAATAGCTAGGTTTTTTTCTACCTTGACTATATAAGCAAGTGATTTGTATTAGATTATAAATTCATTCCCATAGTCTAAATATACATTTGGCTTTGTTCTGTGCTACATTCCATTTGTCTATAGCTATTGTGATGTTCTTGTCGAGAACTCTTTTGATCTTGGCGTCATTGAATGTTTTTACCATTCCTAACATGGTATCATTGCCTTGAAAACGTTCCAACCATCCAAACTTGAAATTCAAAAATAAATATTTGTGCCTCTTGTATATTTTTCATTTTATTTGAAAATTTCGAAGCTTGTGTTGCTTCTGAGGCAATGAAAATTCCATATTCTCTTTGTTTATTTCAGATCTATGTTATAAAAAAAAATTTAAGATTACAGAGAAGAGAATAGATATAAAGCTTAGAGATATTATCAAAAAATTTAACTCAAGTTAAATGTCATTTTTAAGGCATTATTATTGTTTGTTGTAATTATCTGATCTAAAAAGAGACATAGAAGTCTTATTTTCTGTTGCTACATTAGACTCTCTTCATTTGATTCTAAAATCCTGGCATTGGAGTTTTTTGTTTCTTTCTAACTTAAGTTTATGGCCAAGGTGTTGGAATTTTACTAAAATGTAGGATGAATAACTTTCCATTGCTAATAAGAAGTAGAAGCAGCTAGTGTGGGGTCATCTATCTACTCTTGGTACCTTGGCATTACCTTTTAAAGAGGCATTGGAGACTTTATTTTCTTTTATCTCAAATATGCATTACAACTCTAATTCCTTTCCAGATCTATTTTTGATATGCATGTTGTAATATTGGATCAGTTCTCTTCCACCCCTGAGGTGTTGACCATTGCTAGGCCTTAGCATTTTATCTTGTGGCATCATTTTTAGCTCCTTTTTTTATAGTGTTAGAATATTAAAAAAAATTAGCATTGGAAAAGGAGAATGAAGTGTTCAGTTTTTCCACTTGGAATTTTTATTTATAAAAAGGCATTTGAGTTTGTTGTTGTGTTGGGAGAGAAGATTGGCACTAGAAAAGGATACAAATCTGATCTTTCCTTGCAATATTTCATCTAATTTGTTATTGGATCCTTTGGAAGGCACCGAATATCACTTTTTTCACCTTAGAGTTTTATTTTCTAGAAATATTTGCTTCGATTTGATTGTGGATCCCACAAACAACTATCTATACCTTCCTCTCTTTTCACAACTATAAAACAAACTTTATATTTTTATGTAATAAGCTGTATTTTTTGCTTAAAAAAGAAGTAAAAATTGATTGTACACTTCTCAAGTTAACCCAAAAAAAGTCACTTCCATTGTCTTTTCTAAGTCTATTGTGAAATTCTAGTTCCAACAAGTGGTTGAACGCCCATGTTTGTTTTTTATTTGGCCTTCAGAATTAAATCATAGTGTTTTTAAATTATTTTTGACACATTTTATGAGAAATTAAAACACCCATAACTTTTCAATGGTAACTCAGATTTGAGTTCCTTTTTTTCAAAAGTGTGTATTTTTCAATTATCTATCACATGGTGTCATCAGATTGTAAAAACTCACTATTTTTTATAAAGTGTCAAATTGGGGGGAGTTCTATAATACATCTCTTATGAGGGGGTGGGGGGCGTTGTCTTGGTGCCAATTTTTGTGCACCCTTTGCATTCTTTCTACTCTTCGTGATTGCTTGGCATGGATTCTACATTTGGCATTGATCATTATAAGAATCTAATAACACAATTACCACACATGGAGACCTAAAATATATACAATCATTAAGTGAAAATGATTATGGTCCCTAATGAATGAAACACAACCACAATTCACAAGTGAATATGAAAAAATTCAGCATCAGTGTAAGTTTGAAGAATATATGGGATTAAATGGGAGTTATGTGAGCTATATTCTTCTATTTCACTTTGATGGGTGTGACAGTCCATTTAAAATGTGGAATACATTACAAGGGTTGTTTTGGAAGGTAGACCACTTGTGATCCATGCATCTTGAAGTGGATCTCACTTCACTAAATCTAGATGACTTTGTTTCCATTGAATATTATCTCAAAAAGTTCAAGAATTTATTAACATATCTGAAGGGGAGTGGTCAAGATAAAAAGGATGAAGAGTGTGTCTACTTAATATTGTCTAAGTTGAGTGGCCCTTTCCAGATCTTTACCTCTACATTTTTCTCTAGTATGGATGCCTTAGGTATCACATTTCAAATGCCTAATCTTGAGTTGTTTTCTGAGAGACTCACTAGGGAGGAATCTAAATTGTCTCACCTTGGGTCTTTCGCCTCTCAAAAAGCATTAGTGGCCTCACATCCTAAGTCTAAGGGAAAATCTAAGGTTAAAAATTAAAACACTCTTCCATCTCAAAATGCATTTAATACCCCCAACACCAATGCACCTCAACCCAATAACACTTCTACATCTTAACCTAAACCATTTTCTAAACCCAAGTATAAGTCTAACCTATCTTTCTCATATTGTGGGGGGACTAATCATGAAGAGTCTAGGTGTTTCAAGAGAATGCAAGCCTTAGAGGATTCCATTAAGAAAAACAAGATCTCTATCTCATCTCCTTCTCCATCTCATGAGCATGGGAAAATAAATAATTTTGTCGATAAATCATAATTATATATTTTTAACAGTTGGGTTATATATTCTAGTGCTTCATATCATATGACTTCTTCCAAGGAGTCCTTTGTATATCTTGGTTTGAGTTCTACTTCAAACATTGAGGTTGGAGATTCTTCCTTCATTTTTGTTAAGGGGAAGGGTGACATATGAATAGATGGTGGACACATCAATGATACATTATATGTTCCAGACATCACCACTAGTCTACTTTTAGTGTATCAAATTTGACATTCTGGTCATGGCAATACAGTGACTTTCACACCATAGGGTCCTAAAGTTTGAGCTTTATTAGAGACAAACACACTCATTGCATAGGGTGTTTTTTATGATAGTTTTTAACTTTACTATTTTGAGGGTTTTGATGATACTTCTCCTATAAGGATGTGTTTAGTTTCTCATGTATATTATAAGAGTCAGCTTCGGCATGAGACATTTGGAATCCTAAACTATAAATATTTGAAGGAGTTGAGCACTCATAACATGGTAGAGGGTCTTTGTATAGTTTCATGTCTTCATGGAGTCTGCCCTGGTTGTGCATTGCAAAAATAACACAAATATCTATTTCCTAAGGGGATGTTTATGATATCTTATTCACCACTTAAGCTTGTGTACAATGATTTGATGGTTTTTCCTACTCCTTTCACTAGAGATAATATGCACTTACCTTTAGTGACAATTTCATGAGGCATACTTGGGTCTACTTTCTCAAGTGCAAGAGTGATGTCTTTGCTCACTTCAAAGTCTTTAAGGATTTGGTAAATAAATAGTCATTGAGTTGCATCAAGAAGCTTCATAAAGATAATGCGGGGGTACTTCAGTTGAGAGTTCATTAATTTTTTAGCAGCCCATGGTATTGTTCACTAGCATTCTATTTCATGTACTCCACAACATAATGGATTAGTAGATAGGAACAACTAAACATTGAAGGAGATGGATAACTACATGATGCATTCATGAGATCTACCTCTTGTCTATTTAGTAGAGGTAGTTAATTATCCAAAATATATTTAAAATGACACACCACATTGAGCAGTTGAGCATATGACTCTAGAGGAAACTTGGTCTAGATACAATCATGATGTCTCATTTTTTGGAGTCTTGGACGTATTTCTTCAGAATTTGTACCAAATAAGAAAAGGAAAGCAATGGACAAGAAGAGCAAACCTTTGGTTTTTATAGGGTATTTTGAGGACATGAGAACTTATCATATTTTAGACCCTAAAAGTCATGATGTTCACTTTCAAACACATGTATAGTTTGATGAGCATTTCACATCTCATGACACTTCATCTTCTTGCATGCCTTATTCTTCTTATTCTTTCCCTAATTCACCTCCTCTCAATGATTCATTCTTTGAGAAATCAGTTTAGGAGATTACTGAGGAGGTTATAGAGAATGAAGATCATGTTCACACTATTTCTTTAAATTTTGTCTATTTCAAGTCAAAAAAAAAACATAAAAGAATGATACGGATAAGTGATTAGAATGAACCTAGATTGGTTTTCATGCCATATCTAGATGTTTTGAGTATTCCTCTTTGGCTAGGGAAGACTACCTACAAGTAAGAAAGCGCTACCACGAGATTTTTGTTAGTAGATAAATAAGTGGGCTGCCAAGTTATGCGCTTGTTCTAGGAAGTGTGAAACTTCCTTAGAGATGATAATCCAATTTTTAGGGACAAAAGAGTAATAAATAACAAAAAAAGAGGTAAAGAGAGTGAAAGAGAGATAATATTACCATTATTCATAGCCTTAGTGTAGCAAAGAGTGATAGGATGTAGGTAATGTATTTTTTTTTAATATTTTAGAAGTTGTTTGGGTAGGTCTTGAAAAGTTGGGGAAATCCACAGTCACCGACGTCAGTAGCGGAGTGATCAATATCAGTTATACTGTTGAGGTTTGTAATGAAGGTGACCGGTGTCAGTTAGGCTATCGAGGTTGGTAGGGGAAATATTACCTAGGAGCTTGTAGAAGGCTTTTTTGGGTCTAAGAAATGGTTTTGATCAGGTCTAGGAGGTTGGAGAGAGTTATGAGAGAGAATGGTTTGGGTAAATTTGGCTAGAGGTTTGGTGTGTTAGATTAAGGGGAAACAAGCAAGGAATCTTTGTGACTCCCTCACAGGGGTTCGCTTAGGTGTGTATAAAGTAATAAACAGTAGATATGAAGTGATAGAAAAGTAAATACTTAAAACACCTACAAAATAACTGATATACTTAGCTGTAGTGATTACTAAATGATAAGTTCCAGATTGATGGTTGCTATTAGGTAGTCTAAACTGATGGCCTAAATAAAGAGAACAAATAGGTGTTATTGGTCCTCAAGATCTCAATTCCTGATCATGATTGACTTACACAATATGAAAGTAAGATAAGATGTCAAAAATTGAATGCCCAAAGCTTGAATACAAGTAAGAATTTTTTTTTTAATTTCTACTAACGTAAACTTTAGGTTGGAGTTTGGCTTATATCACTGGTGGCAATGATCCCACCGACATCAGTCATTGGTTGACCAACATCAGTTTCCCTACAATAGGTAAAGATTACTATTTTTGGCTTATTTTCCATTGCTCTTCATGCCAAGTGTGGCACCGATTACAAAATGGTAAAAATTAGAGGTTAAGAAGGAGGTAGTTGATTAGGAATTTAGTTTGGAAGTGAGAATAAGTCTTGGGTAGTTAGGAGGAGGGGACCAGATCTTAAGGTGACTCATCAAGCGAGAGTTATTCATAGGGTGAAATGGCTAGGTAAGGTGGCAAAAGGTGTTTTTAATTAATTTAATTAATTATTTTAAATCAATTAAATATGTGAGGGGTAAAATCATGGGTTAGGGAGGTTAATTGTTATTATTAAAAAATAGGCTAAAAAGGGTATCACCACAGGGAATTACACACATGTGTGTGACATAATTTTTTTGTCCACATTTTCCTCTTTTTGTCTTGTAATTTATATTGACAAGTTTGCAAGACAAAAATAGGATTTAGATGCTCCATGTATTGGATGAGGTATCCCCCCTCAAAATGGGAATCGATGGAGGAGAAACTAAAATCAGGGTATCGATTTGATAAAAAGGTAATTCGGTGAGTGGTGAATAATTATGTATCACTTTGTATGTGTATACTACTATGAGCTATAGTTGACAAAGTTAAGAACAGGAAAGGTTGAGGAGGACTCAGATAGAAATAACCAAAGCATAACTTGTAAAGTATAGATGAAAGGTCAAAACAATCAAAATTGTAGCTTTAATGGTCGATGTGTCCTAGGTATCTGAGGTAGGAAGTGCCCCTAAAAAACATAAAAAGGGTTGAAGGTGATAGGATGAGCTTGGTTTCCATCCAAAACACCTAATATACATACGTGTGCATAATATCCAACTATAGCGGAATAACATAAGCGATCAAGACAAGCAATACAAAGTTAGTGTAAAATGGTCAATGAGTGAGGAGATGTGTGTGATATTTAAGCAAAGTCATCATGGGTGAAGATTTAAGTTATCTATAATGGTGTTTGTCATGGTTAGGCAGATATATGTCATCTTCAATTTCCCAGTGTATGGGTAAAGTCTAATAATTTAGGGTTGTATTTTTGAGGAAAAAATTATTGCAATGGTGCCAATGTCAGTGACATTACCAATCTTGATAAGAAATAGTGCCGACATCAACATGGTATGGCAACATTTTTGATGTTGGTAGGTATAAGCATTGATGTTGATGGATTAGGTCAAGGATATTGGCATCAATAATTGACCAAACCTGACAAAAGGGGGTTTGGTGGCCAACCAAACTCATTTGCAAGTTGTGATTGGATGAAAATAGAGTTGTGAGAAAGACTGAGATGGTAGCGCAAGGAGGATAGCCAATGGGAGGTGCACCACCACAAGAGCTAGTTGTGATTTCTAGAAGGAGACAAAGAGATGAGGTAAGAGTCTCTACTAGTTATTTTTAAACTTGATTTGGTTATTTGTAGTTTTTAGGCTAGTTTAGAGGTGGGGTTATAGAAAACGTTAGTAGAGGGGTAGAAAATAGGGCAGGTTAGTTTTAGGATAATTTGGAGAAATTTTGGGTAGATTTTTAGGTGAAATTTGTAGTTTTGGGTTTGGGTCATTCATCCCTAGGGCCGAACCACTCATCGACATCGATGAGGGCCACCGACATTGACCGATATGGCACTGAGTTCCATAGATTTTTGCAATCATTGGCTGACACATATGCCTACAAAGCACCAACATTGGCATTAAAGATGACATCAGTGACCCTAAAGAACTAGAAAAATATGAGAAAGGCCTAGTTTAGATCCATAGTGGAAGTAGAAGACTAGCCTAATAGTTAAGATAGCCTCAGAGGACCTTATTTTGACTGAGTGATATCTACATATCCCAGCTTAGGGCCATAGGACAATGTAGTTCTCCTAGAGCCTAGGAAAAAGATCTAAGGTATGGTTAAAAGGTGTGTTAGGGGAAATGAGTAAAAAGAAAGGTTGAGATAGGTCAAGAGGTCTAGGTCTTAAAAGATAGGGCATAGTGTCAAGGGTCAGGGTTATAGGTCATAAGGCCTAGAGTTGTGATAGGTAGGTACACCTTGGGTGGAGAGATTGAAGGTGAAGTAAAGCCTAGGGTAGAGAGAGAGGTAGTGAAGCCTAGGGTAGAGAGAAAAAAGTATTGTAATTAGTTCGATGGGTATATGGCTGAGTTAACCTTAGAAGACACTATGTTGATTAAGTGCTACCTACATAGCCCAATTTAGGGCCTTAAACTAATGTAGTTCTCCAAGGGTGAAGGGAAAAATGTGGTGATAAAGTATATTAAAAGGTATGTGACTTGAGTTGTGTGTGTATGGATACAAGTGAAGATGGAGGTGATATTATGGGATCATCT